>BJBW01009450.1:0-76096 GCA_004320125.1 Scolopax mira | reverse complement strand
ATAACGACAGGACCAGAGGGAATGGTATGAAGCTGCGGCTAGGGAGGTTTAGATTAGATATTAGGAGGAATTACTTTACTGAGAGAGTGGTCAGGCACTGGAACAGCCTGCCCAGGGAGGTGGTGGAGTCACTGTCATGGCGGTATTTAAGAAACGTGTAGACATGGCTCTTCGGGGCATGCTCTAGTGCCCAAGATTATTGGTTTGTGGTGGGGTGTTGGTGTGGGGTTGTGGGTGTGGGGTTTAGTTGGTGCGTGCTTTTTTTGTGTGTGTGGTTTTTCTGGGTTTTATGGGTTTGTTTTGTGGGGTTGGGTTTTTTTGAGGCTTGTTTGTTTGTTTTTGTTTTTTAATGTGGTTGGACTCAACGATCTCGAAGGTCCCTTCCAACCACTAAGATTCTGTGATTAGAAGCACTAAATCTGCTGCCTCCCTAAGGCCTGGGTTAAAGATGTGAACAGAAAACTTTCTATCTGATTTTTATTTTTTTCATGTAGGCAGTGATGAATTTGCAATAAGAAGTCCAAGGACTTCAGGGCTTTGGGATGACTGGTTAAGGGATCAGAAGCACAAGTAGTGTTCTCCTATATCCTTCCAGTTGTGGAAAATGATGAGGGAAAAACCCAGAAAAACCCAGCAGATCAATAGCTGGCTTTGAGATGGGTGTCAGTGGAAGAATTGCAGGGGTTTTGATCATGGGTTGGTCCACAAGACACCAGACCTGCTGGTGACAGTTGGAGAAAAAATGAGCATGACTCATTGAAAGAGCTTTAAATTAGATTTGAAGAGAGAAAGGCATAAAACCAGGCTTGCTTGAGTTAGGCCTGGGGACAGCACGCCAGAGTTTGAGGGATGATGTGCTAGCATGGTTTTTCAGTCTGATCCACAGTGTGCTGAGTACACTGCAGCACATTTGAAATGTCTTTATACTAATGTGTCCAGCAAGAGTAATAAAGAAGAGGAACTAGAAGCTTTGGACCAGTCCCAGAAATATAACTGGCATAAGCAAAAGCTAGTGGGAAGAGTCCTGTGATTGGGAAGCCATGATGGATGGTTATAGGTTTTAGGCTTTTCAGGAGGGATAGGCAGGCAGGTGAGGTAGGGGGTGGGTTGCACTGTATGTAGGAGAGAGGTTGGATTGTTTGGTGCTTACAGTTCGTTGAGAACATCTGGGAATGGATGAAGGGGAAAGCAAAGAAAGTCAATATTGTTGTGAGAGTCTACTATCAACGGCCTGGCCAGGATGATGCTGTGGTTTAATTATTCTACAAAGAATTAAGGGCTGTCTTTAGATCAACAGTTCTTGTCCTTATGGGTGATTTTAACTTCCCAGATATCAAATGAGACTATCACACACTGGGCACAAACAGGTCCAGTAAATTCTGATGAATGCTGAAGATTACTTCTTGGTGTAAAGGCTGACAAGAAAAGGTGGCCTGCTAGAAATTTTGTTTGTAACAGAGAGGGACTCCTGGGTGAAGTGATATTGGTGTCTGTCTTGGTCACAGTGACCACAAGAACAGTGCAAGACAATGACCCGGGATACAGGGAAAGCAGACTTCAAACTGCTGAAGGAGCTAGTTATTAAGGTCCCTTAGGAACCTGCTTTTGAATGTATTGTATTCCATGACTGCTGATCACTTTTTAAGAGCTATCTCTTTAAGAAACAGGAGCATGAAATTCCAAAGTGTCTCAAGTCAAGCAAACAGGCATAAGGGCAGCTTGGCTGAGCAGGGATCTTCTAGAACGTAGGTGGAAAAGTGTACAGACATTGGAAGCAAGGGCAGGCAACGCAGGCAGACTACAGACTGTTCCCCACTGTAACGAGAAAATTTGTGCAGCCAAAGCTCAGCTAGAACTCAAGCTGGTAAGCTTTTAAAAATATGTTAACAGCAAAAAGGGAATCAGAGATAACATTGGTCCTTTGCTTGATGAAGTCGTTCACCTCACAAAAAGGACCATAGACAAAACTAAGACATTTAATGCTTTCTTTGCCTCTGTTTTCAACACCAATGATGGGTCCCAGAAGCCCTGGAGCCCCGTGTGGGAAGACAGACTGAGGGGATGATTAACTCCCAGCTGACCCTGAGCTTGATCAAGACTTGCTGTTCCAGCTGAATGTGCATAGAAGACTCTTGTGTGTCTGTGGTCATTGGGTTTTTTTCAGCTTGGAGAAGAGAAAATGAAGCCTACAACTGCCTCAAGGTGGGGCAGTGGAGGAGGAGGTGCTGATCTCTTTCTGGTTATAAGCAATAGGACACAAGGAAATCAAATGAAGCTGTATCAGAAGTTCAGATTGATCATTAAGAAAAGATTCTTTATCAAAAGGGTCATTGGTCACTGAAACAGGCTTCCCAAAGAAGCACCAAGCCTGTAGACTTCAAGGAGTGTCTGAGCTCTTACTCATATCATTTAGTTTTGGTTAGTTCTATGAGGATTGGGGAGTTGGATCCAAGATCTTTATGGGTGCCTTCCAACTTGTGATATTCTGTGAAATGGACAGATCTCTTTTTCAGAATCATATCTGTCCTTATACTGAATGTTTGCCTTTTTCAGATTAAATGATGTATGAACTATGTCTTTATGTATTTTTACAGATTACAAAAGGTCTTGGGTCTTGATTCTCTGGATGAAGTGTTAGACACAAAACTTGTGAATTCAAAGCATATAGTCCAAAATGCATACAATGTCAATAAGCAAGGCATTGTCACTTTAGAAGACAAATCAAGTGAGTATTTTAGAAGTTTGTGTTTAACTTTTTTATATTGTAATTTACTAATATATAAAAAAGTACTTGTTATATTCTACAATAACGTGTAGCATCTTTACACTTTCATGACCACATTTGTACTGGGATTTTTACAAAGTATGTCACTATTGTCCTCTGACATCCATCAGAGGGTATCATGACAGTAAGAATCACTGTTTATTCCATATTTACTCTCTTAAACATACTCATGGTTTAGAAGGGATGAAAGATGAAGGCAAAAGAGCAGCAACTCTTCATTTATAAAGACAGTGATATTATTCACTTCAAACTGGCTTAGTCAGCCCAGTTTTTAAATGCCTGAACTGTGGTGTTTATGTGAGGAAAATGTGTATTAAAAATTGGGAATCAAAATGTATACTGAGAGACACTTAAAATTTCTCAGCTTTAAGTTTTCAATCAGTGTGTTTTGAAACTAGTGCAAGTTTATAACTGCTTTGCACATTAGGAAGAAAGTAAAGCATTTTTAGTTCTCTGATATATCAATTACAATATTATTGCCATCATGTTTTCTACAAGATTTGTAGAGAAGTGAAATATGTGGTTGGAACCCGGCTTGGTTTGTGAATGAGACCTCCCCCAGAGAATACATGTGTTCATTTTAAAGACAGTTAGAGCACCTGAAGATACTAACTACCTCCTTGCATAAATGACAGAGTGGAATGTATAAGTGCTTTTTAACATTTTCAGTGCAAAGTAACCACTTCACTGTAAGAGCAGTGGGCATTAACTGATTGATATTGAGTATTGGAGGTACTAAAGCATAGACGTAATTCAGGCTAGATCCTACATTAAGGTATAGCCTGCCTTTGCAATCTGTCAGTCTAGTAGGCTACGACAAAATTCTTAAAGAATTATCAGCTTGGCTTTTTATCTTATAGTTTAACAATTTTCTCATTTTTTTTCCTCCTTTTAATTTCTGCCTGTTTCTCTCCTGTACAGAGGAACTACCTCACTGGATATTATCAGCAATGAAATGTCTAGCAAATTGTAAGTAATTTGAGGAGGGGGAAAAAACCCAACCCACCCCGTAAAAATCAATTGAACTGACTGTGCCTTTACAGCTTTATCAAATCCTGCTTATATTTATAGTCAGTATTTTTTCTGCCTTTAATAAAGTTGTAAAACATCAGCTAGCATATATTCTCCTGCCAGTGCACCTTTGAAGAATGAGTCCAAGTTTTGTGAGTTTTGTTTTGTTTTGTTTTTTCCTACTTGGCATTGCATTCTAACTGGCTGGAATAGAAAATAGTCATCTGGTTAGTGGCTGCAATTTATTTTTCTCTCTCCGGTTTTTTAAATTTTATTTCTTTCCTTTTTCTTCGTTGTAGGGCCTAGCTGCTCAGACTTGAAACAGCCTACATACTCAGGATTTGAAAGAGATGTCTTCAAAACTATAGTGGACTACTTTGGCCAGATGAGAGAACCTCTTCTCACGTTTCATTTTTTTGATGTTTTTGTTAGTGTGCTAGGTAAGTAGCTCGGGATGTGATGAAGAAATTATTTTTTGGAATTAGCTTTCTGGAATTAATTTACCATACTCAAATAGTATCACAGCTCATTTCTTTTGGACCTGCCCTGTCCATTTTACTTGGGGAAGAGTTTAATATTTAAGTTTATTCCATATCACAAGGTGGTTTTGTTCTTGTGTCTTTTTGATCTCATTATTTCAAAAGTCTTCCATAGCTTGTCTTCGTAGTTTTGAAAGATCTCTGCTTTTTGCTTGGCATTGCCACATTTAACAGATGTGTTTTAAGATTTTTTTTTTTATTTTTTTACAAATAAATCTTAAGTCACATAAGCTTTTTAGAAATTGCTTGACTGAAGTCTAGATTAAAAAGGATTAGGGCTGTAAGGACTGTTTTTAACCATGGCAATATTACATCTGAAGGAAATTGAAATCCTTCATTGCTTATGCTTAGAATAGACATTGACTTTTATCTAAGTCTTTAAAGAAACAATAGTTTAGTTATTAACTATGGATTCACTAAGGATTCACACTGTATGAAATTTGCTATGCTGTAGCTATAGATGTCCTTTTGAAACACAGTAAATGCGAAAATATTTGATTACATTTTATGGCTATGTTTCAGAAAAGAACTGCCTTGTAGCATGTCACTTTTCTGAGTTTCTATAGGTGGAAATAACATTGTTTTTAATAAATTATTGCGATGAAAAAGGAATTAAGAATAACACTTATTTATGGAATTTAGTATTTTTTTTATATTTTGTTAGTTGACAATTTTGCTTCAAACTGAATATAGCTCCTTTTCAGCCTTCTTTTTCTCAGACAACAGATATTCTTGATAGTATCTTTAAAAATTCTTCCTCTCCTTTCATACTGTCTTTTTATTTGCTTTTCCATCGTATTTCACATCTTTCAAGTTTTAAGAGTTTTATTTCATAGTATTTTACCAGTAATGAGAAGAAAGAATTCATGCCAATATTTATGTGGAAACAGAAGGAAATCATGCACTGTTTTAAAAAGTGGAAAAATAATTCTCTTTCCCCCAAAATGAGGTTATTATGGAATCCTTCCTTACTAATGAAAATAGATTTAAACAAAAAATAGGATGATAGAATCATAGAATAGTTTGGGTTGGAAGGGACCTAAAGATCATTGAGTTCCATCCCTTCTGCCATGGGCAGGGACACCTCCCACTAGACTGGGTAGCTCAAAGTCCTATCTAGCCTGGTCTTGAACACTTCCAAGGATGGGGCATCCATACCTTTTCTCAGCAACCTGCTTAGTTTGTGTTCCATCTTCATACTTATACAATTTTCTTTAAACTACTAGCAGTATATCTTTGAAAATGTCACATTTCTCTAGAAATCTTGCCGAATTGGCTCCTTCCAGTCACCTAACACAGGTGTTTTTGAATAGCTAAAAATAGCTGTGTTTAGCTTCAGTGGGATGATTTGGGATACCTGATTTAAGTACCCTCACTGACTGGGGGATGGGGTTGGGTCTGGTGACCTGCAGGTGTGTTTTTTCCCATTTTTATAACTCAAAGCGGTGCTCCCTATCTAGCCAGTGGAAGTAGTTCAAGAAGACAATTCAGTCTACCTGTGGTGATGCCCAACTTTTCTTTGGGCATCAGAAGTACTGGTACTCAGAAATACTTAGAACCAGTAGTAAGAAAATAAACAAGTAAATATAAGGCAGAGAAGCCTGATCTGTAGTTCTGGCAGAAAGGTCTTTTCTAACCACTCAGACTTTCTTCTGAAATTCGGTATGTGATTTAACCCCCAGAATTTATTGGGGGTTAAGCTGAGAGTTTTTGAATGAAAACTTCTCTTCCAAGAGACTGACTGAAATTAGTTTTCAGAATAGCTAAGAAAATAAGACTAAGGTGTCAGGGATCATCAGATGTCTTACTAACTTGGTAAGATTAGACTTGCTCTTTGCACAAGTAATGATTCTTTATGTACAAATCTCATTAAGGCTAATTATTATTTCTCAGGCTTTCTCCTAAACATATGTACTAGTGTGCTTGCCAGATCTTCCTTTGAAGTTAGGAAAAGCTTTCCTTTGAAAGTAAAATTAACTATAGTTAATTGCCACTCTTTTCTTGGAATACTCTCTGTTTTGTCTGGACTAGTTACACTTCTGCTATTTAAAAAAAAATTTTAAAATAACAAACAGGTTCCACTTTTTACAGAGTCTGGAATTGACTGGCATGTGGGAGGAGTGAAGAAAAGGGAGCCCCATTCCTATCAGCGATATTCAATAACAAGACAAGAGGCAATAAGCATGAACAGAAATACAGGAAACTTCATTTATATGCAGGAAACCAGCTTTTTTATTTGGAAGGTGGTCAGGTCAAACAGTAGAAAAGGTTGTCCAGAGAGGCTGTGGAATCCCCTCTTTGGAAATATTCAAAACCTGGCTGGACATAGTCCTGGGCATTTTACTGTATATGATCCTGCTTTGACCAGGGGGAGAGGTCTATATAATCTCCAGATGTCCTTTCAACATCTACAATCCCATGGAAAAAAAAAAAAAAGTGTGTCTTTTGTCATCTTCTTTGTTCCTTTTTAAGAGAAATTGCTTCAGCTTCGGTCTTCAGCTGTGCAGATATTTTGCTCCTAATTTCTGTTCTGTTCTAGTGATTAATGCTATTTAGGCAAATGTGTAGTAAATGCTTTCTTCACTGAGCCGTAGAAACCCAAAAAAGGATAACAATATGATGATGAGTCCTCTTTACAGGTATCTAAACTACTGTCAGATTCTACTGTGCATGTCCAGTCTTCAAATAACTGCCATGCTCACATTCTGTTTTGTATGTATTTGCTCACATTCTTAGTTAGTAAGTAGACTTAGTCATAGATTTAACTTCTAAAGGTGTGAGGGACATATCAGTACTATCACAGCTGTCACTGATGCATAGGCACATGTTTTGTTTAGATTCTCTGAATGTTGCCTCAGACAACTTTTTTTTTATGGGGTTGCTACATCTGTGCCTGTGTCTCAGTTGTGTTTAGAGCTGAGAGTTATAAAAGAGAAAAGAATGAACCAAAACATAGTTTTTCATGTCTACTAATATCTAGAGTTGTTGGTTGTTGTTATATATCCCAATGCATCCAAAGGAAACATAGTAAATACTTTAAAAAGGTGCCTAATTCTAGTAGTCTGGCTCTTGGCATATCTTCCTAGTCTCTTTGGGGAGTGGAGTTCTAATGCAGTCTTGAATGAGTAGGAAAGGAATTTGGGGAGACACATTTAGAAATATTATGTTAAATGTTATGGAAATATAAAATTGAGAAATGTTGCCCACTCTCATGGTCTTGTATAAACCAGGTCTGCTGCAAAAACACAGCAAGGCTGTAGAAGCTCTTCAGATATCTTGTCTCCTGCTGCCACCAGAAAATCGGAAAAGACTACAGCTATTGGTGAGGATGATGGCAAGAATTAGCTGTAACAAGGATTTGCCACCTCTTTCTGACTCAGTGAGGACCAGAACCTTGGTACGTATAATATAAGGCAACGGGTCTAGATGGTGCTTTTGGAGTAGCACAGATAAAAGGGTCTTGCTGGAGAGTGAATACAAAATACAGTTTGCTTGTTTGAAGAACAGTTTGTCTATTCTGCCTATGTGGAAAGCTACTCTGAATTGGGATTTTTTGGTAAATTGTAAGCAAATGGAGAATTTACTGAGAATTTGGAAGTTTCCATATCTTTCATAGTTAAATCACCACTGATTTCACTATTGAGTAGAAAAAAAAATGCAGTAGATGAGATTTCTGGTGTTCTTTATCACTGTAGACAGTGTGAGAAAAACAAACTGCCTGTTTTGTTTGGTTAGAAATATGTAGCTGGATGTTTTGATTTACCTGTTTTGAGCCATTTAAAAAAAATTTCTACCATTTTGAATCAGTACTTTTTTTTTTGGTTATCATTTAACTACAGAAACTTCTCTGTAACTTTAATTAGAGTTTTATAAAGCCCTAGTTTTTGCTGATGCTCTTGCTGTAGGACTACTTGTAGAGTTATCAGTGATGTTTGCAACAGTATGTTATTACAAAGTTATTAGGTGTAATTCAGCAATTTCAACTGGCTAAGGACGTGTATTTATTTGGTTAATCATGGAATTGTCAAAGTTGGAAGGGACCTCTAGAGATAATCTAGTCCAACTCCCTGCTAAAGCAGAAACCTAGAGCACATCACTCTGTGCAAGCTGCATCAAGGACTGCATCAAGGTGGGTCTTGAAGGTCCCCAGAGAAGGGGACTCCACGACCTCCCTGGGCAGCCTGTTCCAGGGCTCTGGCACCCTCACTGTAAACAAGTTTTTCCTCATATTTGAATGGAACTTCCCATGTTCCAGCTTGAGCCCATTGCCCCTTGTCCTATCACTAGAAACCACTGAAAAGGGTCTGGCTCCACCATCCTTCAACCCACCCTTTAGGTACTTATAAACATAGATCAGTCTTCTCTTCTCCAGGCTAAAGAGTCCCAGCTCCTTGAGCCTTTCCTCATAAGGGAGGTGCTCCAGTCCTGTAATCATCTTGGTTGCCCTATGCTGGACTCTCTCCAGTAGTTCCCTGTCCCTCTTGAACTGCGGAGGTCCAGAACTGGAATTTTTAAGTCTTCTGCAAGAAGGGCAGCAGAAAGCTTAGCTGTAGGGCTACTCTGTAAAAATCCTCCGGTTACACATATGAATCTAAATTTGTTCCATAGCAATTAAGTTTTTAATTAATGATGAATAGTATTTGATTAAAATTTTGACTGCTGAGGTTATAATTTAATTAACTGTAAATAGTCTTTGATTAAAATAATTATGTTATAATCTAAATGTTATTTTTAGAAGTGAATACTTTACAGTCCAGATATATTTTACTAAGTTTTAATTCAGCTGTTCTTTTGAAGTTGGAAGTGACTGGTTCACAGACAGAAAACTCTTCTAACAATGCTTGAGTATGAGACTACTGAAGTCAGCTGGACCCAAAATTTGGTTTGATGAATTCAAAGCAATTGTATTGAGTTTTCCCTCTGGTGTTTAACTTCTATTAGATCCCTGTGTTATTTTTAAAATCTCTGAAAATCCTGATTAACTGGAACTGGAAAAGCTACATGAAGTCACTATTTGGTAGTCTTGAGAATAAAATGGAACTCAGCCATTTTAAATCTAAAATCAGATTATGTATACGAGGCAAGAGCCATCTTCAGTCCACTCAGATACTGTCACTGTATATAATAATTTTTAAAAAAATTATTGCTATTAATTGATGTGTTGCAAGTATGGTAAGGATTGTGCTGTTTAAAATCTTATCTTGAAAAGATAATTTTTAAAAATGCAATCTGATTCCTCATGCCTCACCCTCAAAGAGAAAAATATACCATAATAATTTTTTTTTTATCAGATGGTTCAGGCATTCTCCCGTTGTATTCTCTGCTCAAAGGACGAAATGGACTTGGATGAACTGCTTGCTGCTAAACTAGTATCTTTTCTTATGGACAACTATCAAGAGATCTTAAGTGTTCCTTCTGCCTTAAAATCTTCTATAGAGGAACATGTTGTACACCTCCAGAGAGTCCAAGTAGGTAACTAGTGAAAAAAGCCTTTAATGTGTCTGTGCTTCTAGGTCAAATGTATTCCTTTTTCTCCGAAGTCTGACAGTTCTTAATGACTTTATTCTGTCTCTGCTAGCTTATGAAGAGCTAATTAATTTTGGCTGCTGATATTCAGCCATAACTATGTATTTAAAGGAAATTAAACAAATCTTGACTGGTTTTGAGACAGGAGCTCTAAAACATGTTTTCCCTGTTGGTCAGCACTATCTTCTCCATGGAATGGCAAATTATGTTTATTGTAGTGAGGAAAACTGGATGGTTAAAAATTGTTGCCATTAATGTTCTGATTTTCCTTTACTTGCTCAGCTTTTTCATAACTCTTTTTTTTCCTGCTACCATATTTTGTTTTGTTTGAAAATGCTTTTTAGTTCTTTGTTCTTTAATTTCTGCTGAAAAAATTAACTTTGAACTTATTCCAAGAGTTTAATAGGCTCCCTTTGTGTCATGTTTTTTGACTTACTAGAATGCACTCAATTAGTATAGGGGATAGAAGGTATGATTTAGGGTCTTTATTCCATCTTTGTCCTCTCTAATTAACAACTTCAGGTGGTCAATTTGATTCATCCAGGTTTTGTAAATTTATTGCAGAAAATATAGCTGGTCTTTTTTTACTCTTTCTTCAGATAAAATATGCCGGCACTGACACTGATGCAATTTTTCCTCCTCCATCATTTTGTCATCAAATCAGTACAGATGAATTTGAATACCAAAGGGCAACTGGCTCTCAAGAGCCACTGGCAGCTTTACTGGAAGAAATTGCAACAAATAAAGAAATATCTGTGAAAGATAAGAAGAAGAAGCTCAAGCAAGTAAATAAAAATTCCTTCACAGTCTTCAATTTTAACTTAAGCAGCTTTATTAAGTCTTAGACATGTAGTCTTCTAGGAAAATGATGATGTTTAAAATAGTAGATTTTGTTGATTTTGAACCTTTTAGTCATTTAGAATAGGGGGTACTGTGATGAATCAAGGCGTACTAGAAAATATCACCTCAAGTTCTATACAGAGGTACAGAAAGTCCATCAGAGAAATAATATTTTTTCTGCTTCCAGAGGTGGAGGTTGCACTTTAATTTAATTTAAGAATTCACTCAAACTTTTAATATAAAAAACTATTAATGTATTTTTCTAGTTTCAGAAATCTTACCCTGAAGTGTATAAAGTACGATTTCCTACCCCTGAAACTGAAGCGGTACTATTTCCGGAAAAAACTAAACAGAAGCCACCTGTACTGATGTGGGCCTTCAAAAAGCCTTTCCAACCGTTTCACAGAACCAGAAGCTTTAGGATGTAAATGGTTTGAAGAATGTCAGTGAACTGTGTCAGAGCATGTTGTCAATGGATCTTATGCAAGAGGAGCCTGAACTGCATGTAGTTACTCAAAAAAACTACTGGAGATACTACTGAAAGGATAAAAAAGGTCAAAAGAAAAGGAAAGCATCGAGGTCATTGAAATGTGAGCCATTATCAGTATTTTTGTAAAGAATTGGTTTTTTTTAAAGGTCTGTTACTAAAAATAAAACCAAAACCAAACTCAAGGGGATTAATCTACATGGGGGATAATGTACAGTTGCTGTAGTTTGATTTGACCATCATTTCAAGGTCTAAATGTATTTGTGTGTATTGTTGTATTGTTGGTAACTAGAACAGCTCTTTTTTTTTTTTCCACTTGAAAATGAGTCTTTTGCATAAACTAGGTTGCTTTTCATGTATAGCTTGAGGAATTTGCTATAAATGCTTGAATAAGTATGAAACACTGGATTTTGTTTTACTGTTGCACACTTTAGTGCTCTCAGTATGTAAGATTTATTTTGGAAAACTGTAAAAAACTATTTCTTAATTTTCTGATTCATGTAATGCATTGCAGCTTCAATCAAGTCCTGTCAAAATTCCATTAACTTCTGTAGTGCTGACCAATTCTTTTAGGCAGCCCGGTCTTTTAAGCCTTTTCCCATATACTCTTATTAAGTATTGTCATATAAAATTGGATGCTTGACAATAGAAGATATTTTATTAGAAAAATCTGAAACCTTGCATTTCCTCTGGAAAAGAATTCAAATATTGAAGTGACATTGAAGCATATGTGCCTTTAATAGTTTCATTTGTTTTGCATTATGAAATCTACTGTACCTGTAACTTGACTGAGCATATAACATACTTGATTCTGACAGCACCTTTGGGCTATTAAAGCATTACCAATTTCTACTTAGAGTGGTGATTTCATGTTATTCATTAGCAATTTTAAGAGCAGCATTTCATACCTTATTGAATACCTCTGCAGGAGGGAAGACAGCTGACATCTCAACAAATTTCTATCTGACATTTTACTAAGCAACATGGTGACTACCCTGTAGTGCATCATTGTCAGTATTTTCACTTTGCTAACCTCCTAACCATTCAATAACCTTTAAGGTGTACATCACCAGGTTGTTGGTTCAATAGACGGGAGTATTTCTTGGGCAATGTGATTTTGAATAGTACACGTTATCTGTTTTCACTTACCAATTATACTTAGACTTCCTATCAATAATCTTTTTCTTAAGCAAAATTGGTACACTTTTCAAATAAGAAAATATTGAAATTAATATTAAAAGTAGTCTGAGGCCACTTGTTACCTTTTGTACTAGGTCTTCAAGGGTGAATTTTAGTAGGAAAACCTCAGCACCGTCATAGAGGTAAAGCTTAGTCAATTCATTGTTTTAATTCTTTATAGTGAGTATACAGTTTTGCATGGGAAAATTGGCTTTGCTAGGGATGGAGATTGCAAGTTTGTTTTATGTGTGTCAGTTTTTAACTGCTGAATATTTTTTGATGAATGTCAGATATTTATATAGCAGACTTAGGAAAACTGACACTAGACTAGCTCTTACTAGTTTTTTATGAATTCATTGGAAGTACTGATGTAGCCACAGATATAGTTGAAAATCGTGGGTACAATAGGCTTTTTATGGCATTTAATTTAGTAGTAAAAGTATTAAGATAAAATTATTCTTGGATAATATCTGTGTTTTAATGATTAAGAACCGTCTGAATGTAGACATAGAGTATCGCCATCATGACTCCTCTATGGGTTTCTGCAGGAATACGGTACTAGATTTTCCTACCAGACAGTGTTTTCCTTGAGGATGTGAAAATAAGTATAAAAATAACCGTTAACATCAGTAGCTAATTTCATTAATGTTTTCAGAATGTTCAGTAATGGTAGAGGCATTAATATGGAACAGTGTAGGTTGAAATTTTATGTCTGAGAACAAGATATGTAGGTCATGAAAAACAGAGGAGGAAAGATTGTGTTCTGGAAAACTAGAACTCTGTAAAAGATTTCTCCCACAGTGAACAAGGCTTCCCAAGATTATGCTGAGGCTAATGTGGTTCTTGAAGGTCTAAATTAGAGGTTGTTACATAAAATCAGCTGACTCATCTCGTGTGACCTCTACACTCGGTGCTGACTGACTGACACTGAAACATTGCAGGGTTTTGCAGCTTTTTTATAACTGTAGATGATGCAAGGTAAGTATTTGGAATTATTACCTTAAAATGAGAGCTTGCATTATCCAGTTACTCCTATTTAAGAGAAACAAGAACAGGAGGTCACTTGATTATCTTGTGGAGTACATTCACATAAAGAAGTACTTGTACTGGTAGGCAGCAAAGACTTGAATTGAGAAGGGAATAATACTCAGTGAAGGTGGAGCTGGATACGGCTTTTTAATGTTGAGGGTACTAAATGAATGTGTTGAATTTTAAATTTTTCTGGTGTCTTCAGAGTAAGATCTCCCTGGTGGGTACTTAATGAAACTCAAGTCTTTGAGCTCAGGGTAGAGTAAGCAGAGGAGAAGCATAAAAACTTGTGATGTGTGGAAGACTGGACAAAGTCTTAGGGCACTTTAGTCTTTGCATGCTATGGATTTTCACATGTGAATTACATATCTGTTCAGTCATCAGCTTCACTCAGGGACTTGATATTCAGAAGGTGATATGAAACAGTAGACTTGTCATTCCTCTCTTGGTTTTGAGGCAACCAAAGAGATCAGCATTTGCAACTTTTGTTCTTCATCCAAAACCCAGTGAGTATAGGCAAAGAGGCGTCACCTTTTGAGTTGCCAGGGCACAGCTGCTTCTGGGGATAACGAAAATCAGATGCTCTCTGGCCAGGGAAGATGAGGTATGTCTGGTGTGCTGTGGTTGCTTTGCCTGGGACTGACAATAAGAGGTGTAGAAATGTTATGTTGTGATTGGTATCAATTATAGTAATAGAATCGTTGCTGCGTTATGACCCAAGCACATACTTTAAAACGTGTGTCTTGATTCTTTTTTTTAGCTGGTATTATGTGGTGATGAACTAACAATCTTCATACCGAGGAAAGACAGCTCTTGAACATCCAAAGCAATCTAAAGTATCTCTTGTTTTAGCACTGAGTTAAGGCTGTGAATTTTTTACACTTTCTCTATAATTGTGATTTGAAATCACTGCAAGGCTCTCTGAAACTTTAGTGGTGACTGAGGGAGAAGCTTCTGGCAATGATCCTGAGCTTTTCTGCTGAAGAGAGGATGGACTGACCTTGGTGCTTCTAGACAGACTCCAAAGGTGAATAAAAGGCACAATATAATATATTTACGTGTTTGCAAATTTTTCTTTTACTCCTTATTCAACCTGAGTGCATATTCATGCGAGGGTCTGGCCCAGTGCATGACTAAGATTTGCTATGTGGTTTCAACGACAATATGCAGTGCTAGCTTTTAAATTGTATCTCATAAAAAACAGTAGTTCTGAGCCCTGTAGCTAATTTTGTATTCAAATACTTGTGAGAAAATGAGTAGTGGGATTGTTAGTTTCTTGCTTGTTAGAATAACTTGCAGTATATTCACTTGCAAGAGATTGTCTGAAGAATAGTATGTCCTTTTGGTGCTGAAATCTATGCAAAATATTTTTGGATCCTGTGAAAAATTCCTTTTCTTCGTGATAATTATTTAATGTTTTGTGTATCAGTCTAGCTGCTTGGTAATTTATGACCCAGCAGAGGTCAGCCTTGTGACAGTTTTCAAAAATATGCTCAAAGAAAAATAGAGACAAAGTTCTTATAATAAAAGTCTTTGGAATTTTGTTTCATAAAATACATTAATGCCAATGAGTTGGTGTGATCTTACTGTGTTGTAGCTAGATGTGTGCTTAAATATCTCAGAGTCACTTCTCTTTATGTAATAGGGATGTTTATTGTTTTGTAAATAAATTATCTCAAATGTTAGCCTCATTGGTATACTAAAGCAGTGAATTACTGGTTTGATAAGATAACAGTATTGTATTTCCAGGGCTGGTTGCGTAATTTAGTGAAACAGCCTCAAGAAGGAACACATGGAACAGTTGTTTGAATGCTACACACTTCAGGTTCACCAGGACATCTTGAAGTAATGACTGGGACAGGGCAAGAACAAGTGAGGAGGGAAGTGGGAGTATTTTGTCACTTTTTTCCAAGAGTGTATGAGAATAAAAAGTGTTCTTACCTTTCCATAAAAGAGCATTTTTTCCCTTTTTGATGCCTAAAAAAAAGAAAAATACACAGTGAAGCGAAATCAACCTTTGACCCCTCCATCTGCTCAGAAGCACAACTGATACGTTTACAGTGTAAAACACCATTCCTTGTTACTAGAATGACTAGCTAGTGCTAGAATGATCAGCGATGGTTTCTTTGATGCTAATAAGGGTCGAGCACTGGAACAGGCTGCCCAGGGAGGTTCTGGAGACCCCTTCTCTGGAGATTTTTGAGACCTGCCTGGATGCAGTCCTCAGTAATGTGCTCTGGGCAGTCTTGCTTTGGAGGGGAGTTGGACTGGATGATCTCTAGAGCTCCCTTCCAACTCTGACAATCCTGTGATTGGTGGCACTCTGTTTATAAAGCTGATTCAGGTTATTATCCTTGTCAAGAATAGTAGCAGTTCTGTCTTGAACTGGCTGACTACCTGGTCTCTTAAGTTCAGTTTCAATTGACAAACTCAACAGCAGCTGATGTAATTGCTTTGCTTTGCTTGAATACAAACTTCTGTGTACCTTGAGATAGCTCCAAAGTGCTTTTATCCAGTTAGACAGTAGAACTAAAGATGCAATAATGCATTGTGAAGGCTGCAGCTGAGTCTTCTGCAATAGAACATGCTTATGTGACTTGAGCGTGACATTGGAAACTGGGAAAATATGCTGCCTTTTTCATTCAGCCAGTTTCTTTTCTGAACTTTGCAGAGGTGTTTTATGCCTTTACTGCTTTTTTTTGTATACTCTGAAATTGTTTTTCAGACATTAAAAACACACTGTGATGAGGACAATATTCTGAGGTTTTGGAGTAGCTAATAAAAACATATTCTGTATCTCGCAGCAGGCTGCAAGTCAAAACCAGCCTGAGGAATAGATACAGTGCTTTTTAATGCTTGATTTTCTTTGAAAACCCTCTTCTCTTTTTCTCTTTTTAATATTTGCCTTCAAGGAGGCAAGATCATCTTGGAGCAACTGCGGCTACTATGTTTTCTTTTATCTTTTGCAAAAGATGGTTACAAACCATCCAAAACCTGACAGACAGAGCGTTATCTTATAAAAAAGCTCTCCAATTAGAGAGAGAGAAAAAAAAAATAAGATCTTTGTTAAATGGAAGCTTTCCCTGAAATGGAAGCCCATATTATTGTGCTGTGACCAGAATGCTGAAACACAGCCTCTTTGAATACGTTATTGGGGATGCTTAATGTTTATTATTTGATGGAGAATCAGAAAGCCAAGGTATTAAGACAAAGAACAGTATTTTATATTAATTGTCAGTGTTGTATGTTCTTGTTCCCGTCCACTCACTATGGAAATTAAAATAGTGTTGAATGCTTTGGGTGTCCTGTGGACTTAAGAGAATATGCTTATTTAATTAGGCCCTAACCTAATGGATATACAAAAGAAAAAAATATTGTGAATTAATGCTGCATGAGTAACTACTATTTTATGGTGCTTCCTAGCTTTTGAGTACTTGACTCCACTGTCTTAACAGTCTTTCAGTCAAAAGTATGTTTTGTCCTTAGCATGATGGCTTTTGGCCTGCACTTCAGTTGCTGCATAGAAACCCCAGATTTGTGATCAACTCTTCAACTTATCCCCTTCTTTGGAGATTTTCAAGACCCACCTGGATGCAGTCCTGAGTGACATGCTCTAGCTCTGGGCAATCCTGCTTTGGCAGGAAAGTTGGACTAGATGATCTCTACGGTCCCTTCCAACTCTAAAAATTCAGTGAAATTCAGTGAAACTTAATGAGCCTTCTTTTAACAAAGAGAGAAAAAAAGTAGGTGCAGAGAAAAATACTCTGAATTGAGTCAGCTTGGTTCCAGCTGTGCTGAAACTAATAAACCCAACTGAATTTAGACTATCTAAGAAAATTGCTGAGACGTTTGCACTGTGCTGCCCACCACACCTCCTTTTGAGAATACAGTGCAAAACTGGTCTAGTTTTGACAAACAAGCCTCCTTCTCAAGGTGTCACATGAGTATGTAAGCTAGTAGCCACCTCAGACTTTATATACCCTTTATGGATGCAGATGTCTAAACTTACCTCATCCATAAACTTAGCTAAAACAAGTAATTCAGGTGAATGGAATTACACAGCACTGCTTAGGTGGTTCTGGGATGCTGCCTACAAAGCTTGTCCTAAATCTTCAAAAGTTCAAAATGTTTTTTCCCAGTACATGTTAGTCCTGAATCCTGAAACATCTGGATTAACTTAAAAAGTAGCAGCCTATTTCTGTCCTTTCAAACTGAAGACAGTAAATTACGAGGCAGATAAACAGTATGGGTATTAGAAAACAATAAATTTCCCTGTTTGGGGTGAGGTTTAGGTAACTTGAGGAAATGCAAGAGTAATTGTGCAAATCTGCAAATCTACAGAAAAGTTGCACCATGTGCACCTGAACGAGGAACACTGCATATTCAGACAATACGCAACTAGTGCACACTTTGAATTTTATAAAGGCTCTTTTTTTTTTCTTTTTTTTTTTTTTTAAATAAACAAGGAATATGGAGTGGATTATACAAATCAGGTTTGACTTCCTGAAGCTACAGAATTACCTGTGAAGTCTTTGTTCTGGCTCTTCTGGCAAACATGTAACTGAGTTTCTTTTACTCAAGCTAATCTTGTTACGCGACAGACTTCTAAGAGGATTTTTTTCTTGCTTAGAGTCAAATAGGCTCAATTTTTCCATTGTTTACTTCCACTCATAACTTTATTTTCAATAATAATGGGTGTTGTTTCTCTGTAGCCTAGTTTACCTACTACAAGATGATATGCAGATTATCTGAGTGTGGAATCGTAATGTTTGCCCTTACCATGACAGCGCTCATTTTATTACAGTTAGGAAAGAAAAAGAAGGGAGTCTTTGTATGTGTGTGTGTGTGTGTGTGCTGGGCTTCCTGTTTTACCTCCTGATTTCCCTAAATATTCTGTGTATTTGTTTGGTATAATGTCTGAATATACTCAAAATATCTGCAAAATATTAATCAATATAAAATGACTAATGATTTATTCTAGACAACCTGTTTGCTTGTTTCACAGGAATCTAAATGCATAAACAAATTTTTTGGTAGGTTTTGGTTCCTATTGTGTCAGGAAACAGAACCAAAGAAAAAAGAAAGTTGTATATTATTTTGTTGCCAAACATGTAAAAAAACCAACAAGAATAGACACATATTATAACATGTGAAAACATTTTCTTTGGCCATCTTGAAAGTTTAATTCAATCCAAATTTATTCCATTTTTTTTTAAAAAACACTGCAATATGGAAATACTATTGTTACCTGGCTTCCATTAAGAAAACAACTTTGTTTAGACACTTGGATCCTGGTTGGAATAAAATATTCTTAGATGTAACATCAGTTTTGTAATATTGGTATAAAATATTATTATTATTTTTTACATCTGGCCTTTAAATTCAGTTGGAAGTCAAGCTTGGTCTGTCGGGGTAAATATACTACCAAATATTGCACTCTTTGTACTTTTCATCCGATTTTGTCAATTTTTCAGATTCCTGTTAATGAAAAAACTGTTGCCTGAAAAAATGAAAATGAAATTTAAATTCAGAGGTGGAGTGATTGAGAAAACAGTCTTTCAGGCTTATTATTCCTACTTAAGGTGGAAATTGTATGCAACTTCAGCAATGTGAAAGCTAAATCCTAACTGAATACCTTTTTATTGCCAATTTTTAGGGGACTACTTGTGTCCTGTCTTTTGAGATAAAAGTGCATTGTTTTCAGAAAGTGCCTGTTTTGCTCTGTGGATGTAACAAAAGTGTAGATAAACTTTATAATCCAAGAAAAATCAGCCTGGTATTTTTTTTTTTTCCTCTCATGTTTATGAGGCCAACTGTAGGTAAGCACTTTATAATATGCTAAATTGAATTTACGTAACAAAGGGGGTAAGAGTGAAGAAACATAGCTTTCAGTGCAGCTTGCAAGCGTGCCAGGAGCCGTGGGGATATACTGCAGGCTGCTCAGAAGCCCTTGATCTCATGATCTTTGCTGGGGCTTTTATTAAGCCGTAGCTTAACTCAAAGCTATGGCTGTCTCCTCATCATAGATATATGAAACATGTATTTGGCAGAAAAGAAATTTTAAAGGTGTTTAATTGAGAAGAACACATTAATCCAAATATAGGTTTATGGAGAGTTTTCTTCTACATGATTTTGATGAGCTTGCTTGTGTATTTAAATTGGAAAAACATTAGTAAAACTGAACTGTAAACATATATTTAAAGAAAAGAAGTAACAATCCTACGCGACTTCAGAGATAAATGAAAAAATGTTCTGCCATCTCTTAAAGAGTGTTACGATGAGTGATAACCTTAAAAATATACCTAGGGAAAATAAAAGCCTTGAAAAGAAATTTGTATTCTGAAATTTTCTCTCATTCTCAGTATTTACCTGTGAAAGAAGTGCTGTGACATACATGCATAAAGAGATTTCTTTCAAGATAGGAGAAAAACAATTTGACACAGGAATCACGGTAAGAGGGATACCCAGCCATGAAATAACTGAAGGGAAGTAAAAAAAAAAAAAAAAGGATAAATGCTTCTAAAAAAAACCTAACTTTTTAAATAGGAGGCATTAAATAGGAGACATAAATCAGTCAAGGAGACAGGAGGAACAATGGTTTTTGAATGATAAATTTACCATGCAGGGGGAAAAGTTCTTTCTCCCACTCTACTCCCCAAGCTTATTATTCCTGACAAACAGAAAGTCAAAGAAGAGACAGAGATAAATTACCTCAAGAGAACAGTGGTAAGAACTTTCATTTTTTTGCCCTGCATGGACAAAAAATCAATACAAAATGAAAACTACAAATAATATCTCACAGCATACAATTAAAATTTTGCCTTGAAGCTTTGACTCATGGGGTGCTTTATTCACATCTAAGAGTAGCAAAGAGTAGTGTGGTGTTGCTTGAGGGCACTTCATGGAGTCTATAAGATATAGGAGGGACAGGTATCTGATGTCATTGACTGTGAAACACAGAGAGCACATGGACCTCTCTTTTTTACATTATCTCTGGTGTGTTGCTTGAGGAATTTTTGTCATACTTAATTTTTTATCTTTATTTAGAAAGTAAAGAAGAACATTGTCTGCTGCCATCCAGCCTGGACAAAGGAATTGCCCTAATATTTGTGGGGGCAAAGTATCTGGATAATGATGCTGCAACATGTCGTGGGTGTAGCAGGGAAGAGCAGCCACCAGTATTGGTCCAGGTAGGTTTCTCAATGACTGGATAAAAGCTTAGGCAACACTTCTAAAGGCTTAGCATAGAGTAGTAGCTGTCTTGAGACAAGTGTTGAACAAACGAGGCTGAACGCTATCCACATGCTCCAGATTGAGGAGAAAGACACCAACTGTGAATCATCTCACTTGATGAAAATTTTTTTTTTTTTTTTTTTTTTTTAAAAACACATCCTCCAAGATGTTTGCTTTTGGTGGGGAAAGGTTTTTCTATATATGTGACTATCTTTGCTCAGGGAAGAACAGCCACTACTAATACAAACCTGCCAAAAAAGGTATCTGTGCCAGTGAAAGCATTAAATAAGGTGATGTTACAGTCTTCAGCTTCCCATATCTGAGTCCTTGCCCCTTCCAACTTTGTTGGAAGTTGCCTAAACATAGTATATGCAGAGATTCATTTTTGTCACTATTTTTTCTGATGCTGATGTATTGAACACTTAGGCATTCTGTTACTAGAGCAAAAATCAGGTTCTATATAAGACTTTTGTAAGCCTAGCTCCGAACTTGACTCTTGTGTAGCTTGTTTTCCAAGGATGGTCATAATTGTACTTGACTGCCTCCAAGAGCAGCAAGACCTCCTCCGTGTTATCTTGAAACACCATGCAAGACCCTTATGCAAGTTTGGCAAAAGAAGTTAAATTATGAGGGTAACAGAAAAGGTGAAGGGGGGGGGAAAAAAACAGGTGTGTGGAGAAAGGTAAGCCAAGAAACTCATTTCATGGTAATGTTTGGATAAAATTAATGGATTAATGTTATTGGAAGCAGGTGGAACCTTTTCTGGCTGTTGAGAAGTCTGTTATAGCCATGAAGGAATTGTCTGGCACTGCTAGTACTTAATATGGTTTCATTCAGCTTTATACATCAACCTATGAACAGCAGAAATTAAAATAATGCACTAGAGCATAATCAAAAAGATTTTATAAGGAGACAAGCTGAGTCTGATATTCTCTTTACTTAATAAAAATTAAACTAAGAGAACAGTTGGAAAGTAACCATAAATACCTATGGGTTGCTAGGGGTTTACTAGGGAGGAGGAAAACCCGTCATCATCTACTTCTTTGCCTAATTGCTTTGAAAGCTTGCAGTTGGCTAAGTTGTTTTCTACTGATGACATGTTTCTATCTTTGCCAAAATGAAATATAAAACGGCAGGAGGGAAAAGGTGTCCAACAGTTCTCAGTGAAAATAATGTTGAAAGCTAAAATGTGCTTGGCAGGCAGGAAAGGATCGTTTAGACAACTTTTTAAAGGATTGTTAATTTGCAGTAAACTGTAATGGGACCATGTAGTGTTCTGCATCCAGAAAACCCCTTACCAGTTTACTTGTAAAGAAATAAACACTAAGTGTCCTCAGGAGCAAAGCTGAAGCTGTGAATGATTCTGTATTACCTTTTAGGATGAGAGGCATGTCTCCACTGTTGCAACCTTGCTGTGGCCTCACAGGTATCACAAGCATTTTCCTTTCTAAAGAATACAAGGCAAATTGAAATAATAAGATGTCATCAGGAATGCTTTTAGTCTTGTTAGTATTTCCTTCTCTGTATTGCAGACATTTTCTGTGAGGATGCTTGCTTCATGGTACTGAGCTGTAGTTTAAATTGCGGTTAACTGCTGGGGGTTCCAAGAGACTGATGGATAAGCTTCTGCATCTGCAATGCCTCCATGAGCAGAGATACTCTTGCATTTTGGATTCCATTTTAGCACTCTAGAGTAGTAGGACTGATATTTCCTCAGATTGCCTTAAAAGTTTAACAGGTGCTAATTGTAATCTTGGTTTTGTGAATTCTTTTTTTATTATTATTATATTCTTGGGAGATACAAACTGGCAGATTAAATTAGGAACCTTGTAACCATTTATTTTCATAGCTGTCTGTTGGTGTCTGTGGGGAGCATGTGGGCATGTTTTACTGTAATTCCATAGCTGCCTCTAAAGGAAAAAAAAAATTAAAAAAGGAGAATAGATATGCTATCATGTACATAATCCAAAGCATGTCCCTGGAATCTTGACCAGGGTATTATATTTTTTTTGTTCAAAAAACTCTAAAGGTTTTGAGAGCTATAATTTTAACTGACAATTATAAAACTTTGTAAACAAACAAAAATCAATCCAGCTTCTAATTGTTATTTTTTTTCAGGAAATGTACAAGGATGATGTTTTGTTACAGGTAGAAATTCATATTATATGACATACTGGTATTTTTGTTTCACTTTTTATGAAAAAAATATCACTGGAATGATCTGTATATGAAAAACTATCTACATGGGATTTGTCAATATGCTTTTGTGCTTTAGTCATTCTTTAAAGTATGTCATATTGCTAAAGCTGCTGCAATCTGGTCATATTGTGGATTTTTAAAGGATTTTTTTTACATATCCTTTACACCTTCTGTTTCCCCCCCAGACCTTGATGTTGCTTCTCTCGGTGAGCCTGTTTCATTGCCTGTGCCCCATGCTGGGAGGATTCTAGAAAGCCTCTGGTGTTAAGTGCAGCTCTAGTTTATTGGGTGCTGCTGGAACACCTTCTTCTGTTCGGAATTCTGTTTTGTTGCATCTTCTGCCTTTAGGACAGCTTTGAAGATACTGTGCCCCTTCCAGAGGGCCACTGTGTCTCTGGGGCCTGGCACTTGCATATAGGGCTGCGAAAGCCCTAATGATTTTGCTGCACTGCAGGCTGTCATGATGCTGCAGGAAGTTCTTCAGAGGAGGTTCTTCAATCACCCTAGATGGTGAAGAAGCATAATGGTTTTTTATCCTGCTAGTAATGCTCGAAGTGCTACACATTAGTCATCCTTTGGGATTTCACTGAGACATTGGTTTTCCTTTGCTTGGACCAGTTGCCTGTGAATCTCACGGCACTGGCAGTGTGCAGAATGCTGGAATTGCCTTTGTGGGGCTGCCAGCCCTCCAAGTATGTGCCAAGCTTGCCCCACACCTCTTGAAAAGCACAAGACCATATTTCCAGGTTCTGTTTCCAACTGCATTTCTTTCAGTCAATAAGTAAGCTTTTCCCCTGAGCCTCACACCGGTGAGATTCATACTTCTTCCAGCCAAATATCCAGACATCAAAGCTTATATCAGGTACAGTTATTCAGCATTAACCCTAGTGTGCCACCCCTCCCTCCTTGCAATAAATCTACTCTTCCCCTGCTGCCCCACGGATTTTTTGACTTGTCCATTTTAAAAGCCCAAGCTGTCTTTTCTTCTCTGACTGCAATCTCTTGAATTATTTTCTTGTGAATGCTTTAGTCTTAATGACTGTACTTCTTAAAACTGTTTCCTAATTGCTGCCTTGTTTAACTCCTTTCTTGGCAAATAGGTTTAGGAATCCCAACAAACTATCATAGATAAGGGCTCCCATGTTTACACAGACACAGATTCTTTGACTTCAACCCGGGTAGCTTGTACAAAAGGTTTAAGTGTGTGTTCTTTGAGCTAAAGCTTCAAAAAAAGTTTGTGTCCTGTGTTTTATAAGAGCTGAGAATTTTCATCTACTGGACCTAAATGTCATGGCTTCCTACAGGACTTGTCCTTTTAATTTACTGCTATAGTTTGTAATGATGCCCCTAACAAAGAACTGCATAAGACTCACAGTATTTTAAGAGATGACTTCATCATTACGAAGAGAGAAATTTTAGTAGTAGGAGTCTCATTGTCTATGAAATTAAACACAGCAGACTAAAGCAACTAGAACCTGAATTCAGGCAAATCTGGATTAGAAATTAGGAGCCACTTATTTATTGTACTAGTAGGAGTTAACTATTACAAAATGCTTACAAGGGGATTGTAGTATATTTTCAGTCAGAATCTGTATGGAGTAGTACTTGAAAAGTCTGTAAAGGTTTAGTCTTCCTTCCTGAAATTTGTCTTACTTTTTTTCTGTTCAGGACACACTCAGACATCCTCCTTAACTGAAATAAGAATTAATTTATTTAGGTTAGGTATTGCCTTCTATACTGTATTAGCTAAGCTCCTTACTCTAATGAAACGTAACTCTTTCCTCCTATTGCACAGCTCATTAATAAGATTCAATATCAAATGTCTGTCTCATTGGATCTTTATAGGTTCTACACCAATCAATATATTGACAAATATTTTCAATAAAAGCATTTAAATTTTTGTCTATAAAGCCTGTAGATAATTTTCATAGAATAAAACATTATTTAGAAACAAAAATAACTATAAGTAAGTATCTCTTTATTTATTCAACCTACAATATTATTCACTTAGACGTTATTATCTCCCAAACTCTATCTCCAATGCATACTTACACTGGATTAGCAGGGCTGGACAACTTTGAGCTGTTTTAAGCCCTTTTGAGGAAAAAGACAGTAGGTTGAAAAAAAATGGTACCTTCTCCAGTTCATTGTTAGCTTGGGACAGTGAAGGACTTCTTTGTGCTGATGTTTACCAGCGTTAAGGTGGGACACAGGAGACTCAATCACTGGAAAGCTGTGGTTCAGCTATTGACAAAAGCTACTTTGTAAGGGTTTCTATTCTTTCATAGCTCCTGAACACCATCACACGTATTATGAAAAGAGGAATTATGCAAGAATATGCCTAGTGCCAAATCCATGCTTATTAAAAAGTGCTTGATAGTCAAACAAATACATTTTAAAGGTCAGTTGGCTATAATACAGACTGTCTAACATTATTCTTGTCAAGCGACTTGAACAATGTTTTTTTTAAAAGGGGAAAAGAATTAATGCTGTTCCATTGCGACAACGGAAAAGGTTACCGTAAGCACCTCATGTAAATATTAAACACTGCTGATCTTGCACGGGTTGGTGGGTTTTTTTGGGTTTTTTTAAGAGAACAGGTAATACCAATGAAAAAGCCTAGTAATCCATGACAGAAATGAAAGTGACTTCCAAAGAGAATCCCAATCCTATTCATTACATTGTGGTACATCTGTTAAGGCAATCTCCTCCTTACCTGGGTGTAGTTTGAAGGGCCATTTTCTTGGGTATGAAAAAGGGCAAGTCATACAAACTTTTATTTTGGACATAGTATGACTTGATATTTATACACCTCTAAGTACTTACTTTGAATATGTAATAGCATATCACAAAAATAGTTTTATCAGTTTGATGCCTTTTAATTTTAGTACATGTCCACTAATTGTGGGGGTTTTTTGAGTCAAATATGTTTCTTTATTCCAAAGAAGGTTTATGTCATGATTTCTCTTAGTGACTTTTTATATGAAGGGTTCTCAACACCTCAAATATTTTGGTAGACCTTTCCCATTTCCCACTTATGCTGTATCCTCTTGGATAGTGAGTGACCAGAATTGAACAGATGAGAAAAAAAGTGGTACTATAATATTTTCAGTTCTTTTTTTTTTTTTTCCTCCGAAAAGTAACTTAACGTTCTTGCTAACACTTGACAGCTTACACATTTTAAGCCAATTATTTCATTAAGTTGTCAAAATGTTAGCTTTTTAGGATAGACAGATGTGACCATGAGGTTTTTTTTGGCTCATGACTGGATGAGCCTACAGAACGCAGTTGGCACAGTAACATACTGCCTCTGCCAGGGTGAGGTGATTTGCTTACTTTCTTTGCAGGGAGAATATTCTAGGAGTCTTATGAATGTTATGCAAGACCTTACCTGTGGCTTGCAAAGTTTGAACAATATTTATCAGTTAACTCAGTAAACATTGCTTTCTTATAAACATAGAGTAGTGAATTAATTTTTTTTTCTGAAATTCTATATTTCAAAAATTCTCATGATCTTTGGGGTTTTTAAATATATGGCTTTGTTACTGTTAGCACAGGGGGTGGAGGCTGGCTCCCTAAGACTGGTTTTTTGTCACTTCTTGACTAGTCAGGAAATCTATGTGACATAGGAATCACAGTTTTTCTGTGGTTTCTATGGATTTATTTTTCTATAGATTAATTACTTTTTCTAGAGATATTTTATTTTTTATGTTTTTTTTATAATCTGACCATCCTTTTGTACTCTTCCACTCCATTCCTCCCCATTGCCCCCTTATTCCTAGGATCTAGAAACTATCCGCTAGTGACATAATTAAAATGATTGAAAAGCTACAAACTATTTCTGTAAGCAATTTTATGTGTCTAGGCAACCTAAATAATTGTCTGGCTATTTGTAAGTACTGTTCTGTTTCAGTACTAATGTTTGCTGCTTAACGGAAAGAAAGCTGAAGAAATAATTAGCAGATGACAGAACTCTAAGGCATTTCTCAGGAGTGATTGGAAACAGTTTGATTTTTTTAGAACAAAGAATGTGAATGCCTGAAGACAGGAAGGGTGTATTATCTAGGTTTTTGAACACAAGTTCCAAACTTCAATAGCTTTTAGTGTGGCAGATAATGGATTAAAAGGTATTACAAATTCTGCATTTAATTTAAATGTTCACTTTGAATGATCAGGTTAGTAAGGACTCTATTTTTTATCTAGTCCCACAGATACTGTGGGTATTGTAGCTGAAGTGCTTGGGGCATTGCCTAAGGATAGTTGAGTGGCATTCTGCATATTGTATCCATTTATTTTTAAGGAGATGACACAAATATTCCTCTGTTTTCTCTTGCTACTATGCAAAACAAGTCACAAAAAGATGGTTGAGCATTCCAGTGGTTACTGAAACTGATGTTTTGGTAGTATAAGATAATTAACATTCATAGACCAGTATGAATGTTTCTCATACTAAGACTAAAAATTACAGTATCCTATAATATTTCTGTGTATGCATATATATATGTAGCACAACGTTTCCTTGGTTAGCAGGAAAGATAAGGAACCAGTCTTTTGGTAACAAGAACATATGGCTGCTGCTCAGCTTATGTGCATAATCTTCATATGTTACTCTCTGTTGCTTTATATAGTCTCCCGTGCTATGGGTTGACCGTGTCTGGGCACCAGGTGCCCACCAAAGCTGTTCTGTCCATCTCCTCCTCAGCTGGACAGGGGAGAGAAAAGGCGACCAAAGCCTTGTAGGTCGAGATAAGGACAGCAATCAACAGCTGAGATCACTCAGCAATTGCCATCATGGGCAGAACAGACTCGACTTGGGGAAATTAATTTCATGTATAACCAATCAAACCAGAGTAGAGTAATGAGAAAATAAACCCCAACCTTAAAGGACATCCCCTCCACTCTTTTTTCCGGCCTCAACATCACTCCTGATTCTCTCTACCTCCTCTCCTTGAGCGGCACAGAGGGACGGGGAAAGGGGGTTGTGGTCAGTTTGTCACATGTTGTTTCTGTCATTCCTTTTTCCTCACACTCTTCTGCAGCTCCAGCATGGGGTTCCTCCCACAGGAGACAGATCTCCATGAACTTCTCAAACGGAAGTCCTTCCCACAGGCTGCAGTTCTGCACGAACTGCTGCAGCATGGTTTCCTTCCACAGGATGTAAGTCCTGCAGGAACACACTGATCCAGTGTGGGTCCTTTACAGGTTCACAGCCTCCTTCAGGACATGCACCTGCTACAGTTTGGGGTCCTCCACAGGCTGCAGGTGGATATCTGGTCCAGATTCACCAGATTTACTTTTTTTTTTTTTTTTTTTTTAAAATCCAGAATTTTGTTAGTATTGTGATAACTTATAAAGATTCCTTCTTCTTCTCCAGCTGTAACAACACTGCAAGGAAACACGACATCCTTAAATCAATATAGATACTTTGTCTTCTAGAATGTTTGATCTTTGCTTCAGAGATCTGGCATGGCATAATGAGCAACAATTTCATAGGAATTCAATGACTTTTATCACATGAAACTAAAATATGTGCATAAGGAAATAGTAATGGTGTCATAATTTGAGGACAAAAAACTATTTACATACATTTACCTAGAAGGAGAATTTTCAGTGGAAAGATGCCATCTTAACCAGGTCAGCTGGATATATGGTCTTAAAGATGAAGAATTATTTAAGTGGCAGCTGATTCTTAAATGACAACTTAGCTTCTTTTAAATTAATTTGTGGTGTGTGAATTTGTGGTCTTAAGTCAAATGCCTTGCATTAATTACATGAGATCAAAAGGGTTTTCATCATGTGTCTCAACTTGTTTATTCTTTAACTTCCAGTAAGAGAGTCTGAACTAGTAATTCTTTCACTCATCCCACCTCATAAAGGTCAAACTGGTATCTGCTCTTTTGGCGTCTGCTGCCAAATAGCTTATCGTGCATTTGTATGTGAAATGGGGTTAAAGGTTTAGCACCAGACTTTTAGACAATGGTCTCCCTTACTGCTAAAGCTTCAGATTTCATTTAGGACCTGATTACGCAGATGCCCTGAAGAATAATTTGTCCCACTCAACCTGTGCTCAAATGCAAAGGTCAAGTTCTCATTGTATGTGACAATAAAACAAAACTAGTCATTATTCTGTCTCTCAGATGGGATGAACGGATTTAAGTTCCAACAATGACGTAAGTAAATCTCAGAGAATATAACATTTTTCCCAGAGTTTATCAAGTGTGCTATCTCCAAAAGTGAACAACACTGGAGTCAGGAACTTAACCTCTGATGAATTTAATAACCTTTTAAAAAACCCCAAAAAGTATTCACATTGGTAGTTGAAGAACTGATAGCACAAGGAAGGCAACTATTAAGCCAGCTGCCTTGCCTCCTAAAGCAATTATGCTAACAGGAAAATATGATAAAACTACTGAAAATTAAGGGCTACTGAAAGATCAAATTCAGCAACAATATTAATGATAATGATGTAGCTTTAAGATTACTTAATCCAAGTTTAAAAAGGGAAATAAATAGAATTACTGAAAGTGACCTTCACCTGGAAAGAAAGTCCTTGTGTCCATAATTCATATTTTCAGACTGAAAATTCTCAGACATACAGTGCAGGAAGAGGCTTTTCTGTCATTTCATTGCTATAGAAGAAAGGGGAAGCTGCCCCCTCTGAGACAAGGGGGAAGAGAATGAAAATGGACAGTGCTAGAAATCTCTTTCAGGTCTGCACAGAATGAGTCCAAGTATGAGTTGTTTGACAGGTAGGACACTTGCTGTCAGTATAGGATATTTAAAAATTTACTATAAAAAATATTGTTATACCAATGTATAAGTTGGTGCTGTAGCCATATAGAGAATAATGGAGGGGTTTCCACATGAGTAACGATTAAATAGAACAGCAGAACAACAACTTTCAGCCTGGAGAACAGATGATGGAGGAGTAACATTGCTGTCTATGATATAATGAGAGTGAGAGAAGAATTATTTGTTGCATTTTCAAGTAAAAAAACTCAAATACACCTCTCTAGGAAGCTTGTTCCAGGGTTTGACTACCCTCTTGGTAAAGAAATGCTTCCTCATGTCCCGTCTAAACCTCTCCAGGCACAGCTTTGAATCATTCCCATGTGCCATAGAATCATGGAATCACTCATGTTGGCAAAGACCCTTGGGATCATCAAGTCGTACTCTACAAAGGTCTCTCCTACACCATATCCCCCAATATAGCATGTGAATGACTCTTAAACACAGAGAAAATGGCTCAGCACCTCCCTCTGCTTCCCCTCCTCAGGAAGCTGGAGAGAGCAATGAGGTCACCCCTCAGCCTCCTGCTTCTCTTCAAACTAGACAAGCCCAGAGTCCTCTGCCACTCCTTGCAGGACATTCCTTCCAGCTCTTTCACCAGCTTTGTTGCCCTCCTCTGGATGCATTCAAGGACCTTTGCATCCTTTTTAAATGCTGGGGATCGGACACAGAACTGGAGGTGATGGTATTATGAATTTATTAGAACTTATTTATGAAGGCAGGTACTATCGCTCTTTGGAATAAGGGTAAGAGGACACAGGATGTTCAAGTGTCCTCCAAATTTTTTGCATGTTGTATAAGAGTGGAAAAGCTCTGACCAGTAAAAGGCTGTGGATATTCTATGTCTAGACATTGGATAGGATGTGATTTTAGAGAAGGACAAATTGGGCAGACTTATAACTATGACTCGACTTCCAGGCTATTGTTTGCTGTGAGCAGAACAACAGAGAAGAGAGAGTGAAAGCAGGAGACAGTTTCCCTGTCACAGGCTTATACAATTTGACTGTGGTCTAGAGATTACACTGCCTGTTCTTAAAAAACTATTTCATGTTCTTAAGACAATTTCAGTTGGCATTTTGCAACCAAAAATGTGACCTGCTCTGCTTATAACTTGGTTGCTAAATATTTCCTGCCAGAAAGAAAACTCTTCCTCTAAAATCTGTTGTGCCTTTGCTCACAATGGTTGAGGAAAAGAATACCAGGACTGAAAGAATTGTTTTGTTTAGGGCTTTTTTTTCTCTACCCAGTCAAATCCTATCTAGGTCTAACTGAGCTATCCAAAGTATTAAATTGCCAGAATTTTTTCTGAGAAGAAAAAAAAAGGCAATGTGCTAAAATAACTGCACGTATGAACTCAGCTGGGCTCATGCTGCTGCTGCCAGAGTGACAGCTGCTGCTTCACTAAGAACATCTGAGACTGCCAGAGGGGGTGAGAGGGAAGATCGGGGCAAGAGTCCAGCCCTGCACAGATCCATTGCTACCACTGAACCCGTGGGGCTCCCAAAACAGGTAAAGCGTAGGCTGGGTTGTTTTTTTTTTTTTTACTCTTCTCCTTTAACAGCATAAATTTAATTTCTTCCTTACATCCTTGTGCTTCTCCCTTCCCTCTCCCAGTGACTTGGTGGGGGTCTTGCAAAGTACTTTGGGTTCTTCTGGTGTTAATGCCACTCTGCATGGATGTTCTGACTCACAGCACTGCTGGGAATTGCACTAGGCAGGAAAAGTGTTGGTTTAATATTCCCCATTTTATTTTGTACCTGGTTCTATTTATAGGAGACCAAGATGCAGCAAATAGTTTGAATAATTCTACTTTTCCCAACTGGGGGCAATGAAAGATAAGCCTGACACTCACAGCTTAGGATAATAAGAGAGAAAATGGAGGGTTCATTCTTCAGTACTCATTCTCACTCCTTGAGAGCTGGTGGCTGTCCCCAGTGATCCATCCATACCAGCAGGCTACCGAGTTTCTGGGCTCATCAGTAGTGTCTTTAAATGGTAACTGTAGGTTTCAGTGCTTCGTGTGCTGTGTGGGCTGACAACTGTCAGCTCCTCCCAGCCACCACCGCAGGCAGATACAATGCATACTGTTTTTCTCAGTATGAACCTAGGAAGGTTCATACACATCACCGTTCTCCCAACCCCTACCCCCTCTCAAAAAAGACTCCCATGCAAAGTCTGTGCAAAATATTGGATTTTTTCTGAAATCTAGTATTCAGGAGTTGCAAATGCCATGCCAAAATAGCTATAGTTTTATAGCTATTTTCTAATACAGTTTCTATCTAGTCTCAATGAACTCCAAACTTTCTTACTACTGGGACTGTGAATGTATCAATTTTGTGTGCAACTGTAAAGCTATAATTTTTAAACTTCTAGTGCTGAGGTTCTTTATGCAAACAATCAGACTTTTCTGGGAGCAAGGAAGCAGAAGGTTTGTAGGGCTTCCCCACCTGGGTACATACTAGGTTTATTAACAGGGCTACAAACCTATCGGGTCTACTGGGTTTTCATCTTCAGCTGGCTGGTTTCTTAGCTTATCTGGCACATGTCTGAGCATGAGGTTTATCATTCTTTTAAAGTCATGCTGTCCTAGACTCTTGGAGACAGTTTCACCATTCCTGACCAGATGTTAGTAGTTACTATGGAGAAAAGGAGCCCCTTTTTCTGAAAATTCGTTCCCTAGATCATGGAGTTTCTCTTCCATCTCTTCATTTGAATTTCTTACCTCTGTGGAAGAGAGAGTATGTGCAAGTGAAAGCATTTTCTTTATATGTTTGTCTCTTGTGATCCTCTCCCCTGGATCAAGCTTCCTGTGTATCTGTGAAAATATAAATCCGTCTATATTTCTTTAGTTACTGAGACTCCTAATGATGTCCCCATATCTTCTGCTGTTTCTGGAATAATTCTATTACCCTCCTTCCTTCACGGACCAGCCAGTGTGGGTGGACTGATTTCCCTTGGCCTTTCAGTCTAAGCGTGACTCTGCTTTCCAGAGGAACAGTGAGATTTAACAAACTTCCATCATTGTTGGTCTGGAATATAGGTAGTACAGCTTTGACAGCATAAAGTTGATTCTACATACGCAAGATGCTTGGTCTTACAGTAGGAGTAGTAAACTGCCTCAGAGGTAGTTTATAAGCTGTAACTTGCTGCGGTAAATAGTGATGGAGATGGGTATCTTGTGGCTTGGATCCTGGAGAAAGTCTTGGAAGACTGGATTCCATTCCAGAGCCAGTCATCATGGGAAGAGTTGCTTAATATTTTGTCTCCCTTGGCATGTGTTAAACTGAGAGGAATTCTACATTCACATATTTTTTAATAAGTGCTACATAGCGTGTGGGTTTTTCCTTTCTGTGTATGTGAAATGAGTTCTAAATCTCGGTCAAACCCTCCAGGCTTTATTAGGTGGCAAAGGATACTAATAATAAAGCTTATAGTTTTTTCCTGTCTTGTTTTTCTTCTTCTTTTCTTTTTTTTTTTTTTTGTGGGCTTTTTTTTTTTTAGTTGTTGTGTTTTGTTTTGGTGGTGATGGGCAAGACTCCCACTAAATATCCCATGTAGCTCACTTTCAAATTTAAGATACTGGGCTGTTAATTTTCAGTCTGACTTTGTGCAACTATTCTATCAACAAAATCAATAATAGGTTGTTATTATAACTACTGAAACAACATTATTTACAAAATATCAAGTTGCTTTGGAAGTTCTTTGGGGTTTTGAAGCATGTCCATCCTGAGCATAATAGATAGCACATGTATAGAATACAGTATGGTTTTGTGCCACCTTACATTCACAGGTATGCAAGTAATACAGCGAAACTGTACAACAATATTCTCACCCATGCAGAACTGATTAACTGTGAAAAATGCTTATATTGCTTTTGTATTGAACTCACTATCTAGGAGTTCAGCACTGGCTGAGCTTGTCCGTGTGCGTCTGAATCAATAGTAGACACGAATCCTTGGGTTCCTAAATGAGTATGTGTAAGTAGGATTTTTTTTTCCCCCCAAAATCTGCTGTGCTTATACTCTGTTTCTTCATCTTGTTTTTTGTAGCCACATAATGTAACCTTAACTAGAGGTTGTTCTTGTTTACTGTAAGCAGGAGTTTCACATTCTTTTGCATAGTGTTTTGCTAAATCATTATATAGTTACATGCTGGATGAGGTCTTCCTGCTTCTGACGTATGATATGTATTCATGGATCATATGTTCCATTCCTTGCATATTTTCCATGTTTCTTGTGCACTGTTCAAAGATTTCCTTCAAAAACTATCACACAGAGTACAATTATCTTTTACGATCTGGTATTTGTTGGCATTGCTGCCGTATAAAATAAAATCAGCATCTGGAGACATGAACAACTTGTTTATTAAACTATTGTGTATTTGTTTATACCTCAAGTCATTTAACACACTGTGCTTGTTCCCTAATATTTTCACATAAACCTTATTCTTCATGTAAGGTTCACTAGCGGATTATACCTGCTGATTAATCAGATGAGTAAACAGTGAGAATTTCTCTTGTAGCCTGCCTGCAGATCTCTACTTCCATTGTTCCTATCTGCTATTTTCAATGCTGTCCTAGTGTGTAGAATTTTCCTGCTGTTTTTAAAGCTGGGTGTAATAGCAGTATGCCTTTCTTTCTGTATGTGTGAATTGCAAGGGGTGATTTTGTAGATACTGCTTATATAGTTAGTCCATACAGAGAAACTGGCAACAATTACCTCTGTATGAACTCCGTGGATTGCAAGTTGTCCTAGGAAAGCTACGCACAAATACATTCTGCAGGATTAAGTAAATCTGCAGATGTTTCAGCTCATGTATGTCTGATCATCTATAGGACACTTGGAACTGCAGGAATAAAGGAATGTGAAACCTAGGGGATCAGCAGTGTAACCCACAATGGGGCTGAAAATGACTTGAGAAAATTGAAATATATTGGAATCTAGCTTAACCTTGCATTCTTCTTCTGGACAGCCAAATTGCCACTGACAGAAGTAGCCCTTTTTTCACAAGTCCCAACTTAGCTAAGGAGAGGTGAGGAAGTGGCCCCTGTTAACACTTTCCCACAGAGCCAGCTGCAGCTACCAAGTTGCCTCACTCGTACCTAAGCTGTGCCTGCCTCTTCCGATCAGTTAAACGTTCAAAGTCTTCTATGCCCAGACACTTCCATGTATGAAAATGGGATTCCCCTTCAGTCTGCCAGAAAGAATAACCTCTAGGCAGGTAAATGTTGAAGTTCCGGCTTGATAGGTTTTCCTTTTAAGCTGTATGCTACAGCATTTAAAAAGTTTACAGCTCGCAAAAGTATTCCAAATATTGACAAAGTGAAACAATTTGTAGGTGAAGCATTTAAAAAAAAATTAACTGACAGAGGAATGCATTACTTTTAAGGTTACTGACTTTATTAGTAGGTATGAAGTTGATACGCGTGTGGCAGAACCAGCAACACAAATCAGGGAGTTCTGAAAGGGAGTCTAGTACAGAAAGAATGAATTACATGCAGAAAAATCCTATTATGGAGATAAATAATTTAACAAGATATGAAAAAAAAAAGAAAAAGAAATGCCAAGGGTATGATATCTTAAGCACTGAAGGATTAACTGTAATGCTTTACCTCAGACATTCCAGTTATTCAGTGAAGGCTTTTCTTAACTGTGGATTTTGTTTCAGTAGATTGTTTGGTTTTAAATTTACCTACAGTAAACTGGCAATGTGATACTGTCCAGAGCTATACAGCAAGTAAGGGAATGGTACAAATTTATTACGGTACTACAGTGTGCTTTGTTTTCAAATCACGAAATGTGGGTGTCAGGCTATGTATATCTTCTGCACGGGTGGAAATGGTAGGAGCTAATGCTCTTTGTGATCATTAGACCGAAAACCAGACACTGACACTCTTTGAGGATGTATCTGAGAGTTGTGGTAGGTTTCTTTGTTGAGAGAACTAGAGCTAGCACCTTCACATTGTGATTGAGAAAGTCATAAAAAGAAGCAAGAGATGTAAGAAAGATGTTTTTGGCAAGGAAACGCTCCTACCTGCAGAACTTGTTGTAGTCTCAATGGATGATGGGGTGGAAGGAAGACTGTGAAGCCTATTTTGATGGGAAATGCAGCACCATCTTGAATTTGCATATGTGTATATATATCCATTTATCCCTTTCATTAGCAAATGCTCTTCTTTGGAGGAGGCTGTTCCTCAGTCATTGTGGAAAGAAAACAGCTTTATTTTCCTTATGTTATGGCAGGAGGAAGATAAAATTGAAATTTATAGGATTTCCTTTTTCAGTTTGGAGACATGGCTTGCAAAGGTAATAAATTCAAGTTCCAAATCTGTGAAGCCATTGTGTTTCTTTCTAGTATTTGTCAAATAAAATATGGGATGGTGTCAAGTTTGCCAAGGGATATATAAAAATGAAGATTCTGTCTGCATCTCATAAGTGTGACTAGGATATTTTCACATTTCTAGCTTAAATTGTATAATATTACCCCTTTTAAAATATATTTTTATATTTTATTGCTATGTGTGCTATCCTTGTATTCGTCCCTTTGGTTAGCAAATGCTCTTCTTTAGAGGTGGCTGCTCTTCAGTCATTGTGGAATTGTAGAACCTTTAAATAAAGTTATTCCTTTAATCTGTTGCTCAGAAATCTGTGGGACATTAAGAATTTTTTCTAATCAACAGAAGCAAGGTAATTGTATATTGCTTACAGTATCCATTATAAACTGTTGGTTTTAAGCACATTGTTTTTTAGATTTTGCATAGTAATTTTGCCTCAAGAGCCATTTAAAAGCATGCAATGCTGAAATAGCTCATGATTACTACATGTAGCGATAGACTGAAGACCTAGGGAGGAGGCTGCTTAGGTATGCAAAAAGACCTGATTCATGAGATTAAAGGCTTCTGCTTCTCTAATTCAACTAATGATGCCCAGCAGGACAAGGTGGTCCAGATGGTCATCTGCAGCTACTAACTGTCTTATGGGAAAGTATCTGAAGCTGCAAAATATCTGTAGACAAGCTCTTGAAATGAGTGTCATAACAGCAAATATTGGAGAGGATTTTATAAAATACATTTTGTGAAAGAGATTTCAGAAATGATTAAGGCATGGATTACAAGAGAAATGAGAAAAGGGAAGGAATGGGAGAATAACCATGTGTAAAAATAATTTAAAGATAAAGCAAACAAGCCTAAGTGATTTCAATCAGTGAGTTTCAATGAGTTAACATTCATGCTAACTCATCTCAATGTGTCTATAGTTTCATTAAATATTGCCAGGTTTTCTCTATAAACAGGCTAACAACTGTTTTCCAAAAATTTAGCTTTTTATGTACTAAAGTTTGTTTCTTTTTTTTGAGTAAACAGAAATTTATCAGCATGGAGAATTCAGTGGGCCCATGTACAGGAAGATAGTTCTGTAGAGTCAAAATATCTTTTCTTGCCAGATTCCTATTTATGTTTCACTAGATTAAACTATAAATTTTATTTTATAAATTTTTATAAAATAAATCAGAAGTGAGAATAAAATATTTTCTCTTAGTCTGAAGCACTTTAGAAAAGTTATTTAGCAGAAAATATCAGTTTCAAATTGATCAAACACACATTTTGAAACCATAAGATTTCCCAGGAAGAACAATCTTGGCTCCATATGTTCTGGTGTGTAAATCATGGTCTGTTTCAGGTTTTTTAAAGTGTTTTAAAGTTTCTTTTTTTTCCTATTAATTGAAGACATGCTTTCTTGTTCTTCTTCTTATCTCACTGGTACATAATGGTTTTTTAAATCTTAAACTGGAGGACCATGCAGATGGCTTTCCAGAGAGGGCTGCTCATTAATGCATTTGTGCGGTGCCACTTTACACTTAATAGTTTTACTTAGAAATGTGAAACCTAATATCTGAAGAAAGATTTTGAGATTTTTGTAGCTCTAATAATTCATTAATTGCCTAGGTAATCATTTAAACTCTCAGAATTTAGGAGTTGTATTACTTTTAGGACTGTATACAGCACTGGACAGCCACCTGTGATCTGAAAAAAAAATCTTACTCAAATTTTCTGGAAGGATGTTTCAGGTTAAGCAGTAACATTATATTTAAATTAAGAGTAGGAGAGCAATGAAACAATTGCTCTCTCTATATGTTTATAGAGAACATAAATCCAGTTTGAGTAGCTTGCTGTCAATAATGTGAAAAAAATCACTTCTAAGGAGGATGGTGCTCTTCTGAAATACTTTAGCTGATACTATAAACGTTTGACTGCAGCACTGGACATCTGACCACAATGGAAGATTTGCCTGTTGATTGACATTTATTCTGTTTTTCAGTAGTGAAGCTGCGATTTTTCTTTCTTCTCCTTTTTTTTTTTTTTTTTTTTGTCTCCTCTCCTTGTTACATGTTTCCCTCTCTCTACACAGAAAGCAATCCTAGATAAGCAGATTAATATGTGGGATAGATCTTCTTCATTGTTCTGTGCAGCACTTCCAGCTTTTCATAGCCAGTTGGACTTGTTAGGAGGAGCTAAATGATTGGTTGTTTCCTGGGCTCCGTTTCATAAATTATAGCCCAGCATGCACGAGCATGATTCCTACAGTTGCAGTAATCCAGAGGCCTGTCAGTTCCTGACTTTATGCATGTTTATGCCTACTTGTTTTATAATATTGCACTGGAATTTCCTGTCTTAGATAGTTTGCTATTGCATCTTCAGGACTCTGTGAGTAATTTTGACTTTTTCAACTCTGTTAATTACATACCGTAAACAAGAATGCTTGTGTTTAGGAAGTAGTTCACTAGCAGCTAGCATTTGGGATTCTGTGCTGTGTGAGATCAGGTACAGTAAACTTTGTAGCTCTTCTCTTGCTAGGATTAAAATAGCTTCTTGATGTTACATGTGATCAGTGCATTTGGGGTTCATTCATTTCTGAAATGTTGTGTTGATGGGTGAAGGGTTGTGTTTGATCCCTGTATTTTTTTGTTCTTCAGTAATAAAATATAGTGATGCTGCATTACACCTAATTTGTGCCTAACCAAGCCTTGTGGCGTGTCTTATGTTTTCATACAATTGTATATTGTATACTAGCAATTGTGAGAGAACTATTGAAATATGCACAATTCTCAACTTGCAGTATACTAAAGAACCCCCACTCCTTTCATGCTCTCCCCCGCATCTTTAAATAAGAACAGGCATAGCAGTTAAAAAGCAGGGCAGTGTTAACATCTAGTATTTTAAAGAACTGCAAGGCTTAAGTAACACCCTCTCTCCACCTTTTATTTTATGGTGCTAGGATGCTTTCCTTAACTTGCAGAGGTTGTTTTTGAAGCAAGTGAAATGCCAGCATGTTAGAGTTCACACTTTTAAAAACAAATTCTACTCACAGTGAATTAGAAACCAGTGGGAAATGCTGTTCAGGATCTGCAGTTTAATCAGATGGAGTTATCACAGTGACTCCCTTGTTGGTTTCCTGAGATTGTCGGTGTTACCTCTGTGTAACTGAGGTTTAAAACAATAGAGCAGCAGATTGAAATCAGAAATTAGAAAGCTTCCAAGTTGGTGCTGTACACCTCTCTAGTAAATTCTACAAGGTCATATTCATTGCTATTAATGCATTAGTTCATGCAAAGAACTTTCCATGTTACTTGTTTTTCCACTGGAAACATCATTTCATTATGTGGTGTGTTAAAGCTAGCGTTTGTGGGGAAATAGCTTGGCTTATACAGAGAAGTACATACTTTCTGCTAGCAGGATATAAGCTTGTGCAGTTTCTTATTAGCTTTCCTTCTTGAAGCCATAGCTTTTCAGATGGATCTGAGTGAGTAAAGAATTTTAACAGAGTAAATGTTCTTCAGACAGCTGACTTGCTCTTTCTGGTGAATGTTATAGTTTGTAAATGCCCTTGTAAAACTTCTGGTTTTGCTAGCAAAGGAATTATTTTTTGAACCCGTAATAAAAATCAGAAACGTAATTTTAGCAATATGTTTATCCTTTATTTCAAATTATTTTTTTATGTAATGGTCAGACATCAACTTCTGAAATTAAAAAAAAAAAAAAAGAAAAAGCTATTGTATTTATGGTCAACATTGCAGTAAACAGTTTCATTTGTATTAATGGTCTTATATTTACTGAGTTTCTTTTTGTGGAGAGTGTACATGTCTATTACTTCAAACAGTGAGCTCTGCATACAGTGTCCTTGGTGAAAGCAATATTGCTGCTGGCATGTCTTATGTTGTAATGCATAGAATCATGCAAAATTAAATCACAAACTGAAAGTCAAGACTATGGTGATACTGAGTACTTTTGTTAGATGTGGGTCAGCAAAGTAAACTGTTTAATTCCTCTAAATGCCTTAATGAAGTTAAACAAAAAAGTGTTTTGCTCACACAGGAAATATTTGAGATAACTTTTTCTGGCTTTACCTTAGTGGTCATGTAGAGTAAATAGGTGCACTATTATACATGTAATGCAAAACCTAAGCAAGGCTGAAATTAATCTGACTGAGATGGAATGTATTAAGTGAGGTAGTGAATCATAGAAAATTAGTTTCTATGATATTTATGAAATAAGAAATCCAAAGTAGTTCTCCAGACATGAAAAGCATGTTTCAGCACAGTTTCTCTGACGTATGCAAAGCACAAGGAAATAACTTGGTAAGACATTAAACTCAGAGAATGTTGTATTGTTGTCTGAAAAGTCATGTGACTTGTCATGTCTCATTTGAATAGAAGTTATCTCTGTGGGGGCTTTTTTTGGTTTTTAAATCTAATCAGGTTATTTAGCCCTGAACATTGCTACGTTATTTTTCCTGTGTGCAACAATAACAACAACAAAAAAAAAAAAGAAGAAAAAAAGAAAAACTATGGAAAAAGTTTGAGTTTCTTATGGCACTGTGTTTGCTGAATTCTTAGCAGGAGTAACATGGAAAATTGGTCCTATGCTATAGCCGAGTATATGTACTGTTTCAATACTGTTAATGCCATGTTTCCAGGAACTGAAACTGTATTGATAGGGAATTCTATGGGTAATATTTGGAATCTAACATACCACAAGCAGTGCCTACAGGCTGGATCAAAGTCCTATTGTGCTGGATGCTGTTCAAACAAGTAGTAAAAGGCAGTCCTTGCCCTTACGAGATTATAAACTAAACAGGATGGTAGGCACAGGATGGAAACACGCACAATTTAAACATAACCTCGGGCAAGCCAGAGCAGGTCAGGAGCCAAAGAAGGAATGAAATCCTGGAATATATATGCAGTATGATGTTGTATTACAAACATCTGTAGGAAAAAGCTAGGGCAGTAAAGGTCCACTTTAGGACACCTGTTTGATCCCACATCCAATATAGGTACTTTGTGCCAAGGGTAATTAGGGCAGAAATAGCTTGCATCAAACATTTTATTACTTTTTCTATGGATGCTCCTTAATTCATAGTTCAATGCCTCCTTGACTATTCTGATGCTACTTGAAAGAAACTGTTTGTCTCCTATTATGTTAAATAACTATTTCGATATTTTACATCTCCTTTGGGAAGTCTAGAGAGCTTTTTTTTTTTTCAGAACTCTTTGAAGAGGTTTTCCCAATTGTTTAGCAGAGTGTCAGACTTGCATCCCTGTTTAAAACATGCCAGAGGCTTTTCTCTATTGCTGCAAGGGAGCCTAGCTTTGCAGGAAAGATTGCCCAAGCTATAGCTTTTATATAGCACCTACCCTGAGCCCTACTGGCTGAGCTGTATGTATTGGTGTTTGGCCGATGCAGATAAAATTCATGTGTGTTTGTCTGCTTGAATGTAAGATTGATATGAAGAAATGTTTTACATAATTTGCAAAAGCTTATAGACAGAGCTAAACTTCCCTTTAAGTGTGGAGGTCTTGCTAGTGAATTTTTAGTGTGAGTTCAGGTGCCCACATTAGCACCATAATTAATATGGAAACTCAAACATGTTTGGGGAAGTAGCTGTGTAAACATTTTGCTTACAAATATTGAAACTATGTCGGCTCAGTACAGTACAGGAGTATTGGCTGCAGGTGTGTTCTGTTTTGTACTCGCGTTAATTGAGTACATCTCCTGATGGACAGTTAATTGAAGGCCATTTGCAGCTGGGTAAGAGCATTTCTTCCATTTGTGTGTCTGTGTGATGGATGTCGTGTGAAGAAACTCCCAGCCCAAAACACTAATAAAAAATCCTGGGGGGACACCCACAAAAAAAAAAAATGTGCTCACCTTAGCCACTGGACACATCTTAAGCCTGTACAAGTGCTGGGTTCTTCATGCAGACAACAGACAGGAGTGGTCCTGCAAAACCCCAGAAAGGCATGAGCATCGCTCAGTAGGGCATCAGCTCATGCCCTCGCTTCCGCTAATAACTCGTGGCAGCCTTGGAAATCAAGTACAGGTCAAAATTAGTAAAGGGTCTGACAGGGCCTTCTGTTGCTCTTGCTGTGTGATATTATTTGAATGATAACATTAAGTGACTTTGAGTGTGACATTGATCATCTTGGAAATACATATTTCTATGTATGTTCCTCAGTTTTATAGTTCTAACATGCTTTGGCTTCACAGAAGAATGTATTGATGCAACTGTGTTGCCACAATTTTGTTAGAATCTTCTATACAACAAATATAAAGCTTGTAACCAGAAAATTAGAGTTCACAAGAAAAACAAAAAATAATTTTGGTAAGCCTGAGGTATACTGAACTTTTCTCTTTTACAGCAGTGAATTTAAATTTCTGAATTAGCTATGCACAATATAAAGATTATTCCAGAGCTTGAAAAATAAGTAACTCAGTTAAGATAAACCACAAAAATTTTTTTCTTTTCTTTTTAAATGGAAGGGATTTTGCTTCCTTCTTGGCTGATCATTGAGAGTTAAAACAGTCTTGAGGAAAGGCAAAAAAAGTGTAATCACATCAGTTTAATAATGTATCATAACCTCTTAAAACAGCATAAACATATATCTGTGATATCAGTGTGTTCTGGGAGATCACTCAGCAGATTGAAAGGTCTTGAGTGTGTGGGGCAGGGTGAGAGAGAGAGGAAAAAAAGAAATGTACATGAAAAAGCAAGTAAGTTTCAATCATATTTGGAGATACGAAGAAACCAAAGTGGGAATTTTGAAGCTAAAATTAGCTGCTCAAATGAATATCTTCTAAAGTATCTTGAAAATGTTGGTTTATACTTTTAAATAAAGTGCATGATATAATTTGGCCCAGAGGAGGAAAGAAAAGAACCTCTAATAATGAAGCAGCTTTTGGCTTGCTTCTGTAACTCTGTCTTCGCAGTCATTCTCTGTACACAGCTGTGCCGTCAAAGGTGCATGTGTGAATGTTCACAGCAGGTGAGCATTTACATTTGTATGTATGTGGAAGAGGCCATAAGCAAAACAGTACCAGTTGTTTGCATGTATTTGCGTTCTCGGAATGGAGGTTGGGATTGCTTGGGTTTTGTTGTGTCAGGATTTGAGTTCTGTTCCTGTGTTCCAGCCTGCTTTCCTTGAATAAGGGTATTGTTACCCAAAGTGGAATACAGATGTATTTAAATTTTCAGGCAGTAACACAAATAACCTCCCCAAGTAGCATAGCTCCTGGCTCACGTACAAGGAACACACTGTTCCTTCAGGGACTCGCTGGAACTTGCTGTTCTCTGTATGAGAAATGATGGTGTCCTTCGCATTAAACCATTTGCCGGCAAGTTTTACCTGTCACATTGATTTTGAGAGCTAGCAAAGCTCAGCCTTGTTATAGCCTGAACTACAGCCCGTGGATAGTCTGTTAGGTTTCTTGAGACACCATATCTTAAGTATGATCTCATCTCTCTCCAGTTCTGCCAAACTAATGCGGAGCAAAACTTCTTTGAATTTTCATGGTTGGAGGCTCTCAAGCAAGGGCTGCAAGCATACAATTTTTAGGTTGCTGAACTAAAAATGGGAATATTACGGTTCAGTAATGCATTTGACAAGATGATAAAGGGAAAGAAACCTCTTTTTGTGTATTATCTGTATGGAATTAGTTGTGTATGCCTTTTTTTTTTTTTTTAAGTGTGTATGACAAATAATTGTTTTGTGCTAGATGTGTGTTTGGAAGTGGTCTGATGGCTCTTAGGAGCTGAAGGGGAAGAATGTGGAAGGTACCTTTATGGCCTGTGACAGAAAGGCATCTAGATGGACTAAAGGGACTCTGTTTGCTGTGTAAGCTGAGTTGGCAAAGACTGAAAGCTGTTTTATACTCCATTTCCCTGCAAAACCAGAATTTTGAGAACATAAGAGATGGGGTTTTTTGTGTTTTTTTTTTTTTTTAAGTTTTTGTTTGTTTGTTTTTGTTTTGTTTTTTAATGTGGTTGGACTCGATGATCTCAAAGGTCCCTTCCAACCACTAAGATTTTGTGATTCTGCGCATGTCATGAAATGTGAATAGTCAAATCTGTCTTTGTCCGTGGTTGTAATTATCCTGGGCAGCTCTCCTATATATTAAGCTTTCTGGTTACTGTTAAAAATAAATTTGCCCTTGACTGCAGTACATAGATACCTGACATGGGATGGGAGAAGAATATAACTGAACTTGTTATGCTGAATTTCAGCACGTTACTCAAGCAGTTTTCGGTGACCAGTGATTTTCTTTAGAGTCCAAACTTTTTGCAGATGCAATCATAATAAAAGATTTTTCTCAGTCTATCTTAGAGTTTTGAAAATGTAGACCATTACTTAGTATTAAAATTCTTAATGTAGTAATTTTTATAGCATTAAAAAAAGTGTTGTTTTGCATGTGTTATACCCCCAAAACAGAGTTAGTGTGTGGATGTACATGTATAAATATGTACATGCATAATTAAAAGTTAAATTTTGGTGATGTTGATTTTGCTTGCTGTTTTAAGCAAGAAAATCTTGCTTATTTTTTGCTTATTTGCTTACATATTAATTTAAGCAAATCTTAAATACAAGATTTCATTCATTTTGTATCAAAACATTTTGAATATTTTTTTAAAAATCAACTTTTAACAGTTATTTACAAAGCTGAAATGTAGTCTGTCTGTTCTTTATCCTATTATCTAAGGATCTCATCCTCCTTAAGCTTTTTGAGGTCTGGGCATTGATGTGAAGGGTTGTAGTTTCCTGAATTTATTGATTTCTATCCTTCTGCTTCTTCTTTCCTGCCTCATGAGTAAAGTGATACAGAAGAGAAGATGTATCTGTATGAGAACATGTTTTCTACCTTCTTTATTCTAAGTAATAAATATACTGACATAAAATTACCGTGGTGACTACATATTTATGTGTATAAACCATCATTTACCCAGAGAAAAGCTATAAAATGCAAATGACACTTAAACCCAGACTTCATTAAATCAAGGGTTGGATTTTTAATATTTACACTTTTCAGAGTCTGAATACTGTATGCAGCTTCTGGAGTCAGCTCGTACGGAGGTTTGAACATCTGTGGCTCATCCATTTAAACAGATGGTGAGATCTGTGATGTCCCAGGCATTTGTGGTGCAACGTGGTGTCTGGCACTAATGTGTTTGTACATTCACCTATCTTTGGCTATTAAAAAGACTTTTGGTAAATAAAATTTCTAGCAGTGTGTTGCCTTTGGACTTCAGGGATATAAAATCTGTTCTTTGCCTCTGTCAGACCCATATGGATGCTTCCCATCAAGATATTTAATTATGAAGAGAGAGGAAACTGTTAATCACTAACCTTTGCTGTGATAGATTCCCATATAGTGCATGTGTGTGTACAGTAAACAAAACAATTAGCTGAGATCTGAAAAGGCCAGCTATCGATATGTTGTGTATTTAATTAAAATTAAAAGGTATAGGAACATCTACCTAATGCCCTGGTAATCGACATTGTGGATTTTTTTTATTTTAACATAAATCTCTCTGTTTGGAAAACATCTGTTGCTCTGAATAATCTGTTCGAGTTTATTTTGGATGAAGCCAGCTACTCCTGATGACAAAAAAAAATTTGAGAACATAAACCCCAGTCATTGCAGCCATTTCCTGAAGCCTTCTCACAGAAATAACACTAAGGCCCTTTATGCAAACATTCAGATTGAATTGCCTTGTCATGTGCCTTAGCTGTGGGAATACTAATGCATAATGCTGGCAATATGGACTGATCAAATGACAGTCTTCTAATAATTCTTCTGTGCAAGAGAAATAATGAAAAATAGCATTTAAAATAAATAAATAAATAAAACCATAACCAAACCAAAGCCAAAACCCCAAAGCAAAACCCCAAAACACTAGAAAAGAGCTACATCAGTGCAGCATGTCCGGGTTTGTGAAAATACAGCAATAGTAGAAAGAGAAAAAAACCCAATTTTTGTAGGGTGTTTAGCAACATTTGTTGGTGTACTTGGTAGGGTGGAAAAAGAACATGGAAAAAGGTATGAAATAACCCTTTCAGAAGCCATTAGTTGAAAAGCTAGGAAAAGCCTACTTTTGCAATGTGCTGGAGTGTGAGATTTGTAGATGACACTTTCTGGCTTGAAGACTTGATTTTTCTGAAATGCTCTTTTAATGAAAGCAGAATTGCTTACTTTTGGATATTATTTCTTCTAGCTTCAGCTACTGGCTCTTAATTCTATCTCTTAGTAAGTCTTATTGCAGCTTAAGAGCAAAATATCACATTCAAAGTCTGTTACTAATGTGTCATAAAATCTTTATAAATACTTTCCAGTCCCAGCTAAGACTCTAAGGCTATAATATAATCCCTGGTTTTAGATACTCTTGATCCATCCAAACTATATGGAGCATTACTTTAAAAATTCATCTCTTCATTGAGGATGCTTTTCATCCACAGACGGTTTTCATGGCTCATTGCAGTTTCCACTTTCAGAGATATTAAGCAATTTACCATGTGTGTTGTATTAGTGTTAAGATAGCCTGTTCTGGAAAAAATACACGTATTTTCTTCTGCACTTATTCTCTCTGGAATCTGAGCTTCCCTGATCACAATTTGCTGCAAGTTGACCACTAAAAGTTATAACTATACTTTCCTGATGCCAAGGAAAGTCTGTGGTGTTGTTGGGTTTTTATTTATTTATTTATTTATTTACTTTTTAACTCTCAGACATTTGCAAGACTGCAGTGTTGGAATCCTTAATAAAGCAGGGATTTAGTTCACTATGATCTTGAGGCTGTGCAACCACCCATGTTATATAGCCATGGGTCCCATGGCCTTAAACCACTTCAGGCTTCATTTATTTATTTACTTATCTCTCCTTGCCTTGCCCCCCTCCTACCTCCCTGGCGGAAAGTATCTGAAATGATGTTGAAATTACGCTTTCTTGCAGAAAATTTCCTGCAGGTGAAAATTTCCATAGTAGGAAATGCGATATGTCCAGTATGCTCTGGAATCCAGCGTAGTGGGAGTATTTAAAGCCGCTTTTGGACAGCGAGGGGTGGCGGGAGAAACCTTCTCTGTTCTTCCTGCTGGGGAGGGACCAGCAATGTGCTACCCTTCAAGACAGTGCCAGCCCCCAGGCGTTGCCCACCCCCCACCCCCCACTGGCACCACCAGTACTGCGCCAAGAAACATGTTTGCAGTTCCCGCGGGGGAACAGTGGTCCAGGGTTGAAGCTTGCAGCCCGGCCACGTTTTGTTTGGCTTTCAGGAGTACAGGCCTATCCACTGTGTTTACTTGTCGTTGCCTTTTGCCTGGGTAACTTCTCAGCCTTCTCCCTGCACCAGCTGATCAGCTTCCTGGTCGGCTCTTTGCTTGCTTTAGAAGGCAGGTCCTCCCCAGCCAGCAGCCCTCTAGTTGCCTAATGAAGGGCAGCTCGCTGAAGAAAACCCTACAGGTAAGAGAAATACCTCTCCCCAGAGCATGTGCTTTACCTCCCACAGGATGTGCATTGCCTGGGTCACCCGCTGCATCCTTCCTGCAGGGATTTGTGTGTCTGGGCTGCGATGGTTGCGTGCGCTGAGGGGACCCCAGGGGTGTGGGTCTAGAGCAACCCCCTTTCCTGTGCAGTTAGAATCATAGAATCATCTGGGCCAGAAGAGACCTTCAAAGGTCACCTAGTCCGACCCCCCTGCAGTCACAGGGACACCTCCAACTAGACCAGGTTGCCCAGGTTGCACTATTCCCACTACTCTGGGAGTTTTATGCAGAACGACTCTTAACAAAACTTTGGGTTAAAAACCCTGAATTGAGGCTTTGCCATGGGAAGCATGGGAAGATCTTCAAGGTGCTTACGGTTACAGTGTATCAAGATAGCACAAAGAAACAGTCCAAAATGTTTGGAGGTAGACAAGAAATTAGGCTAGTGCCTTTCAGTGGAATTGCCTGCTTGAAATTAGGCAGTAGCAAAGTCCCTTGCTGCCTTTTGTTAGTAACGCATTTCAGAGACCTACAGTGAAAAGTCTGAAAAATGAATCTTTTGCCACTTTTTTAGCTTACACTACTTTTATATGAAAGTGTGTAGCTTTTGCTGCTCATCACAGAGATAGCCCATGGTCAGGTTGTTGTGCAGGGATTGTTCTAACCACTTTGCATTTGCTTAGTTCTTCTATTGTTTTGCTTTACACCACCATATGTCTGAAACATATACTTTAATTTGGATAAAGTTGCCCTGTCCTGTGGGGAAAAAAATAAAAAAAGTTATCGTGCTGTTTCAGGACATTGGTACTATGAGCATAAAATGAAAATTCCAAGGACTGGATTGATGATTCCTTAGTAAATCTGAATAATAATACAATGATTTTGCTTGAGAGAGTTAATCCATAAACAGGCAGGCTGTAAAAGTATTATTTTATATATTATCCCCTCCCCTCATATTATTACCTGGTGAAATAAATCAGACCCTGAAGTTGCTTTGAACAATTGAAATTTACAGGTGCCTCTTGCAGTGTAAAGACTTGCTGACACACACACTAGATATTTTAAGGTGTGCTACAGTCTGTGATGATCAGATAAGATATTCACTAATGACTGAATTAAAGGACAGATGATTTGAGAAGGAAATAATGTAATTATGGTAGAATGACAATTTATAGTAATTTATAGGTTTTATTATTATTCCTCTTTTTTCCCTAGTTGCTACTTAAACTCATTTTCTCATCATTCAGATTTGTAAGAGATCAGCTGTCAACCAGTAGTTTTGGAACTCAATTACACTTATTAATAAAATTCAGTGAAATAGCTTATATAAACCCATATAAATTATCGAAATGCAAATAGCCCATTTTAAAAGCAGCATAGTGCTAAAAGTATTTATAATATTAATCCATTGACAAAATCACACTGTAACTTGATAATTTCAAAAGCCTTAGATTTAAACAAAGACAGTTCCATGGCAAGACTTTACATGGCACATCTAGTGCCATGTAGAAAGCAGAAATACAAACCAGTATTGCACTGTGACAGGTGTTGGGCAGCTGGTTCCCACTGATTTTGATTTGGATCTTCGAAATCAAAATGCAGGTCACAGAAAGAATGTAACTGTAGCAAAATGTTAGGACTATTGCTACCAGTTACTCCAGTGCAGGTGATTCAGTAAGGGGAAGGGAGCGGAGCTGAGCAGCAGTCTCTTTTAGGGAAACTGGAATTCTGGGTTCATTTTCAGGTTTTCTGAGTGGTTGTTGTTTAGCCTGGAGAAGAGAAGGCTCTGGGCAGACCTATTGCAGCCTGTCAATGTATAAAAGTGTCTTGAAAGACAAAGAGAGACTTTTTTCCAGGGTCTGTAGTGACAGGACAAGGGGCAATGGTTTTAAACTGAAGGAGCGTAGATTTAGACTGGATATAAGGCAGAAATTCTTTAGTGTGAGGGCGGTGAGACACTGGAACAGGTTGCCCAGGGAAGTTGTGGATGCTCCTTCCCTGGAAGTGCTCAAGGCTAGGTTGGACAAGGCTTTGGCAACCTGTCCTAGTGAAAGATGTCCCTGTCCATGGCAGGGGTCTTGGACTACATGACCTTTGAAGGTCCCTTCCAACCCAGACTATTCTGAGATTCTATGATTATAATCTGGTGGTTATAGCTGAATCAGTGTTTCCACATACCCATTTTCTTTCTGTACACCAATCCAGTCCTCGCCTTTGGTAGCCTATCCTAGAATTTTCTGTGCCAGTCTCTGGTAGCTTTTCCCCTCTCCTAGCTAAGTAGCCATGTTGATTCCTGTTCCTAATTACTTTCCTCTGTTTTCCCCAACCTGTTAACCTCTCTCTCAATCTTTCCCTTTTCTATCCAGATACTTTCACTCTCTGATATATGGTCATGGCTGTTTATGCTTTTTACTAGCCTCATAGAAAATCAAGATCAGGCTTGTTAACAGAGGAGACTTGTGATGTTTAAGGAAACCTCTACTTGCTCTGTGTTTGGGACATCATTCCACTATGAATCTCCAGCTGCAGAGGTCAACTGTTTACCCTTTTCTGTCTCCCCCTACTCTAGTATAACATAGATGTGAAGCTTAAAGGAGCTGAGATCAGTTGATCCAAGTCTTCTCAAAACTCAGCTGCAGAACATTGTCCTTGTTGTAGATGTATCAGCTGATTATTTTTTTCTCTTCCTCTCAAAGGTTTTTTTATTTAGGAATATTTACGGGGATAGCTGAACATTTACCCAAATTTTCCCTTCCAAATTGCCTTCTCCAGATTCATTGAACTCTGGGGCTAACCTGTGTCCCAAAAATTCAGTTTGAAGTAAACATCTGTTAAGGGAAATGTCACTCTAAACAAATGAAGTTTGGCAAAAATTATCAGCATCTGAAAACAGGTTCACCTGAGAAGAAGAGTATCTAGGAGGTGTAGCTGGCGGGTGTAGCAGTCCTTATCCCATGAGGCTTGTGCGTTGGTATCCACAAGAATGACAAGACAGGCACTGGTCTCTTCAGAGAGCGGCGGAGGGTGCTGCTCAAAGACATGACAGGGCTATGGTAGATGGTGGCCAGCTTCACAGGAATGAACCATGGCAGCTGTGGCAGTATTTGCTGCCTTGCTTCCTCCTGTAGCTGGGAGCTGGTTTACACAGTCACCCCTAAACCAGAACAGGCGTATGTTTGTTGTCGTCTGACAGAGCTTATCTGCGTACCAGCATTAGCCTGGCTTGAGACACAGCTGACCATCTGGACCCTGACTTTCTAAAGGATTCTTTCCAAATCAGGCTTAGCATTCCCCCTCTGCTTCACATTCATCTGGTTTTAATTCTGTTTCTTGGGAAATATGTTGCTAGTATGTACAGGGCAGATTCTGTACAGCAGGAAATTTTTCACCTTTAACAGACATTTTAGAGAACAAATTAGTATTATTTTTAATCTAAATGTTGCTTTTAAGGCTTTCTAGACAAGCTCAAATAAAAACACGGTTCTCACAACTCAAATGCGCATTGAAAAAACATTTTTAAAAGCTTTGCTCAAGTATTCAGAGGAAATGGAAGTTTTAAATTCAGGTTTATGGCTTTAATTTCTCACAGCAAAAGTTTTAAGGCAATTTTGCAAATGTTATGTAGATTATTATACTATATAAATTATGTAAGTGCTATGGTAAGTGCCATTAGTTTGATACTTGCATTACTTTTGTTAAAAATCCACCAAGAAAAATCTAAGATAATACTTTCTACTTCCTCTTCAATACCAAGTGGATAGTGAAAGTGTATAGATTAGTTTACGAATCTTTCTGTTAAAATGCGCATCAGAGCATAGAGTTCTTTCAGCTGCTTGAGAGAATATCTCTTATGTTGAACAACCGATCAATGTTTATGATGATACTATAAAGCTGTATGAGCAACTTTAAATGGGATATTTTTTTTTATCATATTCTGTACCTAGCAATATTCTGTTTCTTTTTAATTACAATAGAAGGAATCTCAGAGTACCTGAGGCTGGACAGCACCTCTGGACATCATTTAGCCCAACCCCTTCTGAAAGCAGGGTTGTTTAGAACAAACTGCCTTAATGTTTCTGAATACTTTATTTATTTTCATTTGCTATTTTCAATTTTTTTTTCCCATTTCAGTCAAGCAATATATGAAAGTGTCTATCATAACCTTTTTGCTCATGATAGACTTCCTTTTGCAGAAAAATAATTTTCCAGGTGATTTTCCGCTAAAAGACTTGTACCTTTTTCACATAAGAAACACAAAAATCTCTCAGGCTATGGAAACAGGAAAGTTTGGAAATTCTTTTAAAAGTAAATTTGAAAGAACAGCAGTGCCTCGGGGCTCACACAGTTATCACAAACACACTGTCCTGAGAACAGCATTATGTCTACAAAATATACAAACTGATTTACAACAAATAACTGGGGTCTTGACTGAGGTTAGCAAAACCGTGGGCAAACAGGAAAGAAAAAGAACACGTATCCAAGTTTATCCCAAAACAGTTTGTAGATTAAAGGTTATTCTCATTAAGGCATGTACCTGTAGGACGAGCAGACTCGCTATTTGTTGACAAAAGCTCTGCAAATCTTCGTATGTATTTCTATAGTAAAAATACACATTGCCATATCAAGAAGAACGTAGCAGTAAATACTTGGATATTTACCTATGGTGGAGTATGAGCACTGCCTACCCTAGTTTGTTCTTTACTTGCGTTATTCTTCCTTTATTGAATGTTTGTTTATTGCACAGATGTTGGCATTTCTAACTTTCAGATTAATCTCAATATGCCCTTTGTCGAGATATTTGACTATGCAAAAGAGTGTGTATCCAAGGGTAAGAACGCATGGGATAAATCTCCTATGTAGTAGCAGATAATGTAAATATAGTAAAGTATTCTTTATGTGATTAGATTAAAGGTTACAGGTATTTAGAATCTGCTGTTGAATAATATAGAAAATCAAATTAGGGACTTTACTGAGCACCACGATCTTTTCAGCTGTCCTTGTTATGAAAAGAACTCAATTGTGGGAGTAAATCAATGTCCTGCAGGAATGCCTCATATCATCAGGTAGTCTGCTCCAAAGCCTATGAATTAATCCATAAATACTTGGCACTGTCTGTGCCACAGCTGTGTTTTGCCAGAGCATTTTGCAGGAATTTTTTCTTTTATGTGAGATCACTGCCAAAGTGTCCCAGAGGGCTCACTATAGTGCTGTCGTGATAATAGATAGGATTGCTTTCGTGCTTAGACGGGTGATGTTCTCAGTAGAACAGCCTCCACAACTTCTCTGGGCCATCTGTGCCTGTGCACAGTCCCCCTCGCAATAACAAAGTGTTTCCTGATGTTCAGGAGGAACCACCTGTGTTTAGTTTGTGCCCATTGTTCTTATTCTGTCACTGGAAGAAGCCTGGCTCTGTCCCCTTTGAAACCTCCCTTCATGTATTTGTACATCTGGATGAGCCTTCTCTGCAGGCTGGACAGTCCCAGGTCTCTCAGCCTTCTCTTCTTTTACTGTAGGTGCTCCCATATGTGAGTCCCCTTTACAGCAAGGGTATATTGTTGGCTCACATTCAAGGGGGTGGGTAATCTCCAGATCCCCAGGGCCCTTTCTGCAGAGCTGAGAGGACTCAGCTGCAGAAGTGCTGCCCTGGGGACCTTGCAGGCTGCAGGAGCTCACCGCCTGCAAGGATGGGGGAGTCTCTGCAGGTTGCAGGTTGCAAGAACGTTTGGGGGTGGCCCAACATTGCGAGGGGATGTTGTTCAGGTGCTTGTGGGCAAGTGTGGAGCTCCTCAAAGGCTGTCTCAAAGATGGCCTTAGGTGAGGGAACGGGATGGATTCCACTGGATGAAGGAGTAAGCAGAGGGCTCTGTAATATCACTTCTCTGCCTGCTAGCCAGTCTCAGAGGACTCAGTGCCGTGCCTTCGTGAGAGTAAGTAGCTTCTCTCCATCTCAATAAAATTTCTGTAGGGACCAGTGTTCCAAATGCAAGGTACTGGCTTTTTTTAGGAAAGGTCTTACCTCTTGGGGACAGTTTGATCAAATGCCCCTTTTTTTTTTTGAAATAAAGCTTTTCTGACCACTGTTGACAACTGCTTTGCCAGGTTAGATTAGGTTTATTTTAAAACAAGAATCCCAGAATGGAGTATGTTGGAATGATTCTCTGTTGGAATGACAACACGTTCTTGTCCCCCTCCCTGCCTCTGCTCAAGGAGGGAGAGGCAGAGCAGGTTGTTCAGGAGGACCCAGCAGGGACAGGGTTATCGTGGCACCTGAACTATCAGGTCTCTGAGACTCACAGCTTGGCTTGGACAGGCCTGCAGTGGGGCTTGGAGGCATCTGGATGTTTACTAGAGATTCCTTTTGGAGCCCTCAATGTGCAGAGGCTGCAGCATCACCACGCTGGTGTGGAGAACAGATAGGGCTCCCCAGCAGCCTTCCAAGTGGAGGCACTGGAGATCTCTGGAGCTGATCAGTCCCTCCACGCAGGCTCCTTTCTCCCAGCAGCAGGGCTAGTGTTGCTGGGACTCCAGCGCAGGTGGTAGTGCCGTTGTGGGGATCTGCTGCACACCTAGTCCCTGGCTGCAGTCCTCTGCTGACGGCCAAACAAGCCAACCATATACTCCTGGTAGTCACTCTCTTCCCTCAGTGTGTGCTGAGCACCACTCTGATGGTGGCCCACTGTTGGATGCAGCCGAAGCAGAAGGGGTGGCAGGAGGCGTTGATGTAGGCTGCATTGTTTACTTTGCCCAGACAGATAGAGCATGGGAGCCAGTGAGGTTGGTGCCATCACAGACAGTCCCCAAAAGTGCCACAAACAGTCTCTGGGGCTGATACCCAGATGATGGCCAAGTGAGGAAGCCCCTACTTCAGAGGATGTTGCCCATCTTCTTGTGGCCTTGTGGGGATAGTTTAACGTCAGAATATGTCCCATGGTAAGAGGCTGGTCCCTGTGACCATAAAGGCTCAGCAATATGGCAGCACAGCAACACATGCAGAGAACCCTGGTGTCCTCCTCAGTGCCAAAAGAGAACTTTGACTCAGCTCTGATGAGGGCTGCACAGGAGAGGGACTCACCAGTGGTCTCCATTGGGAAAGCCCCAAAGATCACAGAATAGTTGAGGTTGGTAGGGACTTCAGAAGGTCATCTTGTGCATGCCCCCTGCTCAGGCAGGATCTTCTAGAGCAGGTTGCCCAGAACCACATCCAGAAGGCTTCTCAGTATGTCCAAGCATGCAGACTCCATAACCTTTCTGGAGAACCTGTTCCAGTGCTCAGTCACCTTCACATTAAAAACGTGTTTCCTAATGTTCAGAGGGAATCCCTTGTATTTCAGCTTGTGCCCATTGCCTCTGGTACTGTTGCTGGGCGCCACTGGGAGAAGCCTTTTCTCCAGGCTGAATAGTCCAACCTCTCAGCTTTTCCTCCTACGTGGGATACTGCAGTCTGTTCATCATTTTATTGGCCCTCTGCTGGACTTTCTCCAGTATTTCCTTACGTTTTTTGTCAAGGTGTTTGTCAAAGGTTTTTAAACCCTTGTTTTAAAGATATTTGAGGGTTTTTCAGATCTCAAATAATTGGAACAATAAAAGACCCCCAAATTTGACCTCATCACAATAACCTAATAACTTAATAACAAGGGTTTTGATAGAAATGGAGAGTGGAATAATAAAGTAAATTTTCTGAATGATTTGACTAGGATAGCATTATTTATAAGCAGTGATGTTTAAGGCTGTGATTATAATCAGAACCATTAGTTCTTCCTCTTTTTTCATTCCTTCCGGTCCTCACTACTAAATATTTAGGGAAGTACGCTTCTTTGGCCTGTGCCAAAGGTCTCAAAATATTTTTATTAAATTCTTTAAAGGGTCACAATCTACAGGATGCAATAAAGAGCTATGTACTGTTGTGCTCCATTGCAACTCTTACTGCCTCCCAAGAGTCCTCTAGAGGCGTGAAACTATCTCAGCTGGTATTTATTTAGCCACAAGGGTACCTGTAGAAATGGAACAAGGGTCTGGCAGAACTGAGAATTATAGGATCATTTTCCTTTTTGTGGCAGATTCTGTCATGGGAGAGATTAGTTTTAAGTTTATATATAGGGTGTCCTTGTGTATTAATTTTCAGTATTTTGTAAATATGTAGAAATATATCTTAAAGATTTTTAGCTACAGGTAACAATGTTGATCCTGGTTGTGGTTTATTGGTTTGGGTTTTTTTTTTGTTGTTGTTTTTTGTTTTTTAAACCATTTTATTCTTGTCTGCTTCAAGAAAGAATTTCAGGCAGTTTTCCCTTTTTTTCTAGGGTCCAATTCAGATCTGCCTCTCACTAACTGAGGTTGATTCTTTGGGTAGAGATATGTGTGTAAGAGAGAGAAGAGCATACTTGACTTTTTCTATTAGAGGGATATTTCTGAAAAATACGGGTACCCTTGTCTTGGGGGAAACTTGTTTGAGAAGGATGTTCTGGTTTGTGCGGTTTCTTGGTGCTAATTGTAGCACAAAAATGAGACTATTTGTAAGAAAACTTCATAGCATATAAATGAGTTAAACTCAGGTCTCTGGGGATAGTGCATAGCCTTCTTCAGAGTTCATCTTCAAAATAGTCAAACTTAGCGTTTGCTGCCTGTCAGGCAGAGGGCTTAAGGTCCTGCAGGCCCTGATAAATCCATTGAATAGAGTTGAGTGAGGTCATCTGCTGAAGCAAAAGCGTTTGCCAAGAACTGTGGTACTCTGGGAATTCTACACATTTCTTCATCTATGCATGATTTCTTCACTTCATATAAAGAAGCTTCCAAAGTCACTGGAGTGCTCTCAGGACTAATTGTTTTTTTTCCACTGCTGCTTTCTACTTAAAATGCACTGAGGAGAAAAAGCACTCAAAGAATTTGCTTGATAGAATCATCCTTAATTTCTCCCTCTTTACAAGGACTGCCTAGGTATTTAGACTTATGTTTTGATATTACTGTACGTTTAACTCATTCTTTGATACAATGTGTCCAAAATTCACCCTTGATAAATTTCTATATTTCATGTTGGAACCTGGCCTTGAAGGGAGCATTGATACCACAGGCTGAAGAGCTGGGTAAAAGCTAGACGAAGTATGATATGTTACCAGTGGGTGAACAGCTAATGCTCCATGATGGAAAATTAAATAAAGATATTCAGGTCCTTAAAATGAATCAGAGCCTTTTTTGTGATGGCTATCTGCTAGGCAGTGTTTGGAAATCCTGTATTGTAGGTATAAAGAGTAATTGACTTTGTATGATGGAAATGTGATTATAAAGAAGTGATTCTTCTGTTGACTGAGAACTGAATGTGGTTTTTGTGCTTCTGTAAAACACTGCTAAAATGGCAATAAGTCCATAAAATAAAGCAAGAGTCTGTATCTGAGAAGAGAATGGGATTACTCTGAGTACACACAGCAGCAATGTATGTTGAATGTATGTTGTAAACATGCTAGAGGCATGTGCAGGTTCTGATGCCGTCTCTAAAGACTGTGTACAAGTAATTGTGGTAGACAGGTGGAGGTGAGAACTTCAAGGTAGCGCTGCAGAGATCCACGAAGGTGTGTCAGTCATAGGCTGAATAAATCCTGCAAGTAACAGCGTAAATCTGGTAGTAGAGAATATTCAATACAATATATTCAAACTGGATGAGAGTATTTGAAAGAGATAAAAGACACAGCATACAGAAATCTAGGGATGTGTAGCCTGTAAGCAGAAGTTAATAATATGGGAAAACTTCCAGAAAACAGTCAGTAAGCAAGAAACTGAGTATGACCTTACAGAATGCAGAAAGGAGCCTGCACATGCAATTCAAACTTTAAGCAGCATGCCTATAGGAATGGTATGATGAAGCTGAGAGGAAATAACTCCTTTAAATATACCCCTGATGTTAAAAGGCCTTTATTTGTTTCCTCACTTGTGGAGGTTTTTTTACTTTTTTTTTGGACCAATTCAGTATAAGAAAATTAGAGGAAGCGGAGAGTGAAAATAAAAATAGTCTCAAACTAATTGCAAGCTAGAAATCAAAGATGACTCATACGCTAATGAAGGCAGTTCAGTTGCCAGTTTCAACACTTTTAAAGAAGGGATGACATTTGCAATAAAACATAGCTGTGGATTTTGTTGACTGAAAATGAGGATGAGAAGCTTTGAGCAGTGGGAAAATGTGAGTTACTGCGTAGAGTCTGTGTTCTCTGACTTTGCATTTCTCAGGTTAGCTACACTTTGTCCAGGAAATTTTATTATGAGTGGGGATGCCTGCCAAGGTGGTTCCATGTAGGGTTAAAAAAGTAAGCTTGTATATAAAACAGCTCAGAGAGAAGGGTTGTGTTCATGTTTCATGTTGACTTATTATCTCAACTGGAGAAGTTTTCTAAACTTGGCTTTAGCTAAATATTGAAGAATGACTTCAAGTGCCTAAACATGGGCACCCACATAAAAAAATTTTAGGCTATCATTTGGACACCTTAAGGTATCTGAAAATTAAAAGTATGTAAGAAATTTATGCTACTTTTTCCTTGGAAAAATCTATTAGATGCCTATTTATGCAGTTAGTGCCTAGCTAAATTTTAAATGTGTTTTTAATACAAGAGACTTAATGGCTATGTATGTTGTGAAAAGATATGCAAGAAACTATATAGGAAAGGTGCACTTAATTGAAGATGTTTTTCTTCCTGACAGTTCAAGGGTTTTGTTATGCATCTTTCACAGGAAAATCCCTGAAATTTATAATAATGCAGTGTGTCTGGGTTAGTTGGTGCAGCATACTGACTTTTTAGTATAACAGACATGAATAAAAATCAATCAAGTAAAATTGGCAATGTCTTGGCAAAAGAAAGTGTAAAAAATATTAATTTACTTTCATGTGTACTTTCATTACTTCTCATTACTTTACTTCCACCTTCATTAACCATGTATTAAAATGGAATGCAAATATAAATAACAAAATAATTCCTAAAGTGTTTGGCAAAATTGTCTTGCCTCACAGTAACTTAAAATTGCTATTTTTCAGGGAATATTCTGTTTATAGCCGAGTATAACCAATCTCACAAAGTGATAGGATGTATCTTCCAACTAACAAGGCATAATCTTACATTGTCAGTAGAAAATTAAAAATGAAACCACTTATAAGGAGAAAAATAACAAAAAAAAAAAGAAAAATTAAATCTTTCTGAACAGAAGAGTTCAGAAATAATAAAATACATAAATAGAACAGAAGAACAAAAGAACATTGCTTATGACACAAGCAACAAAAATAAGACTATTCACTTATAATATTTGCTTCATTTCAGCTTGTCTTGTGACTTTCAAGCAACTGATCTTCTTTAATGTGTCCAAATATGTATTTTATTAGTCCTATGTTAACAAGGCTGCTTGAGGTACATCATGGTTGAATTATTTACCTGAGTGAACAAAATAATTCATATAATAATCACTGATTGTATATTTCAGCCTTCTTGAAGTTGTCTAGCAGAACAGTATTTGAGCCTCTTTTTATCTTTGTATTGGAAACTGAGGCAGGTACTTTGGAAAATAAGCAAGCACACCATATGGCATGAAAATTCAGACTGGTTTCCCTCCCTTCCTCTATACCAAGAGTGTAGGTCTTCCCTTTGCTCCCATGTATAGTTGCGTGCAACTGGTAGCGCAGCCAAAAGGTTGTCTTCTGCTCTAGAGGAGACACTTTGTAATGTGACAACACTCAAAGGTTAAGGTGGAATCAAGGAGATTAGTTATATTGAAATACAGCAGTAGAGATAAATCTGTGATACAAAATTGATGCTCATAGGAGGAAAACTGTTTTAAATGATAAAAAAATAAAAGCAAATCTTCTGCTGTAACAGGGAAATGCAGAAAAGTAGAAATCTGCATTTCTAATCTTACATACTAGCACGTTTTCTCTCTCATGTCATCGTTGCTTGTGTCAGTAGTGTCCTTTATTCACTGTGAAATGGGCCAGGAAAAGATTTTAGATGCTTTGCTAGTCTGCTGTTATAACTATGTTTATTTGCTTTTATACCTCTTCTAAGAGTAGTTTTGATCCTTATGATATAAAATAAGTCATGGTTAGGGATTTTGTGCTTTTCTGTCTGGAAAGTCCAGTGCAGACTGTACATGGCATTTACAGAAATCTGATAAGAATCAAGGGAGATGGAGAATAGAAGACTGCTTTATTTAGCAGTTGTACATAAAAGGAAATCTCATAAGAAAGTTGCTCAATTGGAACAAGATTTGCAAAGGGAAACATGTTAGCTCATTTTAAAAAAGCACAAACCCTGACAATATACATGTGTATGTGCAGATATAAAAGCATACCTTTAAATTATGATCTCTCATATTGACCATTTAAAAATTTGTATAAACTCATTTTTTACTTTAAAAATAATCTTTTCAGAAGCTAACGTTTAGTAGTCACAATAAAAAATGTCATCGTGAACATGTCTGACTCCGATATAACCTCATCCCATATTGGTGGGCAAAATCAAGTTTCTGTTTTGATTTGAACTGATTTATGTGAAGTAGCATGGCCCATGTATATGTGTGGGAATGAAGTAATTACAGTTTCTACTTTAATGTGGTCATGGTTTTGTGGAGTTTCTGGCTTTCAGGTACAGTGTTCCCTCAACCTGGAATGGCTATGGTGCAGAGTCCTGCAGTGGAAGCTGCAGACACCAAATAAGTCTTTCTGAAAGGGCTGCAGAAGAGTTTTTTTGCTGTCCTTCTCAAGGCAGAATTGCAGTTTGGTTTTGCTACAGTCAGTTTCCAAGGGTTTTGTTCTGCTGTGGCAAAGCAGTTCCTGGGTAAATTTTGACTGGGTCTGTATTGTTTGACCCCTCTGGATGAGCTGATTAGTTCTTGCCCCTCTAGACCAAGTTCAGACAGAACTGCAACCCCTTTCTCTGAACCTCATTATCCCTCTTGCTGGAAGGTTATGAGATTCACGAAGATGGTAACAACATTTTCCATCCACCCCCACAGCATCTACTGGGTAGTAAGGACCTGTAAAGTTTGACAAATGATATAAATATATATCTTAAAGCAAAGCAGATGTTCAGCTTCCTTCTTCCCCCTCACTGTGCAGCTTTGGGAGTGAAGCATTCCCATTGCCATATTCCCACACTTCAGTTTTCAGTATCATCCTGACCTGCAGTCCTCGCATCTAAGGATCGGGTTTTTCCTGTTTATTTTTTTTCTGGGGAAGAACATGAATTGATGTCCTTCTTCAGAACAGGCAAGAAGGGCAGTGGCCTCCCTTTTCCATGATGAGAGCAAGCATGTGATGGACATGGAAAGCAAACTGTAGTTCTCCAAAATGTAACTATGTGGTTAATGTATTCCAGGCCAGCAGCAGACAAGCTGACCCTACACCAAGAGCCTCTGAGACCATGTTGTGCATTAGCATGCCCCGGTTAACAAGTGTCAGGTGGATTTTACTAAACTTAGGCATTGTCCTATAAACACATCCATCTACCTGTTGTCAAAGCTGCTGGCACAGCCCCTGCCATGGGGAGCACAGGATGAGCTAACATAGAGCAATTTGTACCTCCTTGTGTTATACAGATGTCCATCATTCCTCCAGAGTCTTACTTAGGAAAAAAAAGTAATGATCTAGATGTACTGGTTGTGAAAAGGCATTCAGAAACAAGGGGAACAACACAGACATGTCTACAGGGATAAGGAGTATGTAGAGGGAATATGTAGTAGGATACTGTGATATGCTTGGCCTTAAGTACTGAACATCTCCCAGGATGTCTAATGATTTGAGCACACATTCCTTGTTTCCCATTTACCCTTCCCGCATTGCCATTCTTTTTGTCCTTTCAAGGACAAATCACGGGAAGCAAATAGCATATAATTTGTCCTCATGTGTTTATAAAGCAAGTGCTTTTGGCTTCAGAAAGTGTGTGGAACACTTGGCAATAGCCAGTGGTCTATATAGGTATAGAAGTCCAGCATTGCCTCATTTCGTGCTTCGGTACCCAGCACGTTTCCTATTTAGCTTGTTTAGGGTATCGCTTTGTAACACTGTACACAAGCTCAGTTTGATTACAGGATCTGGGCAGAACAGTGAATCATATCTTTGCCATTTCTGGTGTCAATTTCCTTTCTATGTTTGGGTGTTCCTGGGGATTTGGCTCCATGTTTTTTGCAAGTTTCTCTACCAAGCTTTTTCCTGGCTGCTCCTTTGGCTTCTTCCTGAGTGCGAGCTTCCTTTCAGCTTTGCTGGGAATCAAAGCTCCTACTTACTAAGAATCATGCACTGCTATACCTTCCTGAGATTCTTAGTATTCTAGCTTTTAAAAGCCACTTTCATTAGCTGGATTCTTTATTTTCCCTTTGGGAATTTTCCATTCCTCTGACCCTCCCTCTTTTCTTCCTACCAACAAAATAGGGCAGAGCAAGTTTCATGAAGATTAGATTTCTATTTTACTTTAGACCAAGACTGTTTGTGTGCTAAGAGTCTTTAACAAATGCCTTATTAGGAGTAGATATGCATAGGCTAGCATCCTTGTCTCCTAAATTCCAGGAATGTTTCTGAGAAAAACGCAGTCTTGAAAACAAGTAGGTAGAAACTACTGAGAATTGTTATATGAATTCATCTCTTTTTAATAGACTCAATTTACATACTCCCATGCTTTTTGTATCTGTTTTTGTTCAATGAGTTAGATTCAAGTAATTCAAGTAAATCAGCATTCTTCAGAAACATTAAATATCACAAAAGTGAGCCACTATAAAGAAATCTAAGAGAAAGTAACTTGCATATTAATTAAACTGTGTGGCATTTTGATTTAGCAACTCATATGAGCCAGAGTTGTTCTAGGTGTTCCAGGTAAGAGTTATGATGCTGTCTTCAGTCTGACCTGTGACCCCTCTGTCCTCCCCCTTCCCTGGGGGTCCTTGGGAATGAACACGAGTAAGTAGCAGTGTTTAGGTCCCTTCTTCTAATTTCTACCATTGCTTGCTAAAGCAGCATTAGATGTCTGTTTCTTTTCCATTCTCTAGAGAGCAAAGGGAGATCCTTAATGCTTAGTGTACTGGTATGGGCATAATATTTGCAGTTTCCCTCAGCAGTGTATTTTGGCAAAATAAGGACTTGAACTGGGTGGGATCTTGGTTTATATCTGCAAAACCACCGTTATTAAAAAAAATCATATCTGTCCCAAAATCTAATGAAAACAATACATTTCAGTGTTCTCAGTGAAACAAACTTTGGAAACTCATTTCAGTCATCATGAGATTTTTGTTTCCATTTTGACGGTAATTCTGTGTTCTCTAAAACTAAAACATAAAGACTTACGTTGAAATAGCAGATAGAAATGTTCCTTTTTAAAAAAAGGTCAAAGCAATTCTTCAGTTATATCAAAATGTTTTTTATCTCTGTAAGTGCCTTTTTGAAACAAACTTGCTTTGAAACAAATACATTTCCACATAGCTATTTTTCCTTGATGGAATATCTCATTGGAAAAATTTTAACTGTGTTTAGCTAGTAGCTGGAGAAATGCCCCAGTAGTAGCTCATACTTGTCGGGCCTCAGGATGAAATCTGTTTTCAGCTGTCTCTGCATTCTCCTCAGGTTTGCACTCCTGGTTCTTTCCATGATGAGAATAAATACATTTTTCTCTTCAGAGAGATTTTCAGATTTTGATATAGTTGTGTGATGTGTTGGCAACAATTTCATCCAGTCTGGGCAGAGACCTACAAAGACCCTAAGTGGGGTGTCCTCTGCAAAATGCAGCCAAATGTCTGTGTCAGGCAAGCACAACCACAAGCTGCGTGGACAACCAAGAACCTTCCGTACAGCAGCAAACACAGCCAGAAATTGAGAAACAAGGTTGGCAGGGGTCTTACAGCACTTTTTGATGAAGTGCAGAAGAAAAGCCAAGAATGACTATTAATCCTGGTGCCAAAACAGGAAAAAGGCTTAAGCTCATGCACAAGAGAAAAGGGAAGAGTTAATTTGTAAATGGGTTGCCCATAGGAAGGGTTTGTAGTGAAATTCACCATCTGAGCTGAGAATTTGAGGTGCATTTTACAGGAGCAAGGAAACTGAGGCATGACAGCATCCAGTTTAGAAATCCAGTGATTTCTTTTTATACTGAAGTCTCTTGGTAGAAGTTCACAGCAGGAAAGATGGGGAAAAGAGAACAGCAACAATGGAACTGAGAGTAGATATATGAAAATTCTGGGAAAAAATATAAAGACCTTTAGACAGGATGTTTTCTAATAGTCACAATATTAAGAGGTCAAGACACTCTAGAAGAAACATAGCGATCTTACCATAATATTGCTAGGCTGGAATGCCAGGCCTGCAGGTCTCTTACTCCCCTATTTCGAGAGATTGATTCTAATTCTTTTGATCAGCTGGAGTATCTCTAGTAGATGATTCAATTTGCCATAGTATAATGGTAGAAGTAATAACTGTATCTATAAATATTTCTCATATTTAATTGAATTTGGAAATTATGGACATGGCTCTTTAGAACTTTAAATTGGTAGTTTCAAAATGTAGCTCCAGATGTAACCCTAAATGTCTGGCTTGAAATTGGCTCATTAAAGAACTGAAAGGAACACACAGAGAAATGGCAGTTTAAATTAATGCATATGAACAGTCACCCCCACACATACTGATTCCCTATTTTAATTTCACTTTTCCTATGTGCTGATAAGGTAGTTACTTTGTTTTGATGATCTTTGAAAGCTCATTAAGAACACTCATTAAGCTTCACAATATGCAGTGAAGTATAGCTGCTGCTGTTACATGCAGGGTACAGTTCAATAACCTTTTCAGATGACAACAATTTGGTGGCAATCAGGAGTGGTACCCCAGAGACTGAGTTACCAAAACATGATATAGATAAAAACAAACATAGGGATGCTTGATGTCAGGCTGATGTATTGTCTAGGCCGGCAAAACTGTAATGTTTTAAGATGCTTAAGAGAGTGAAACTTTGTCACAAAGGAATTGGAAACCAAATGAAAAGTACTGACACTTCAGATGTTCTTCTGCAGATTGGTTAATTTAATATTCTTCCTCTTCCTGCTGATTCTTTCTCGTTACTGGGATGCCTTTATGCATTTATTCTTTTATCAAGGTCTAATTTATTTTTTTAGCTACGTTGTTTTCTGTCCCTTTCTTTTCTCTCCTGGGAGGAAATCTTGCAGGTTCTTTTATAATCTCTGCCCAAACTTCCTGAATTTCTAGTAACTTCTGCCTTCCTACTGCTGCAGCCCCTCAGATCTTTCCTGTGAGACTTGGGGTCTGTTGCATGGGGTTGAAAATGTCTGTCATGGGATAAAATGGTGCATTTCAATGTATGACAGCTCATAAAGCACTTGGAAAACTGTGCAAGTAGGAGTTCACAAGCCAGCTTCAGCTCTGCTGAGGGATGAAGATTATACAAAATTCTGCTAGCATGAATTTCCTTGTTCCTGTGTGGATGAAATATATACTCATCCCTTTGTGAGGAATGTGAGAAACTTTCTGTGAAATATTAGCTGAGAATTAGCATCTGAGAATTCTTGCCTACAGCAGACCATTTCCTGTTTGCTTGATCTCCCAGTCCATTGCTATCACTTGCTCGTGAAGCATCTTTTCCCCATGATGCTCACTCTGCTGTGGGAAATGTCCTTCTTTTGGTAATTTCTGTGTTTTTTCAGCTCACACTCCAACTAAGATGGTTCCTGTCTCTGTCATCCTTTCCCCTTCCTGCTCTCTTGCTCTCCCTCCCCTTCCCTCCCTCCTTTTCTCTCCCCTCCTTCTTGCCCCCTCCAAAATGTGCCCTACGGCTGTTTGCTTTCTCTGTTGCACATTTGGTTCACTGACTCAGGTATCAATAAAAAAAAACCTGTCACGGATGAATAGGAGCAAAGCTGAGAAGTCTCTCAAAAATGACTGTTTCTTAAATGCTGCTTGCTTCACCGTGCCAATCTCCTCTGGAGGGTGTGATGAGCCTTGGTAAGGGCCCGTGGAGGTTTAGGCAGTTCAGCTACCAAGCAGTGCATCCCCATAATATCCTCCTGATTTATAATGCACTCCAGGATATCGCTATGCTGAAATAGGTGTGAAGATTCCCTGAACTGGGTGTTGTTTCCATGTGGGTGGGAGTCATACAGTTAACTTATATATGAGAAAAAACCAGTTGGTATAAGCTTTGTCTTAAACACCTCCTTCAGTGTAACACCTTCAGCAGGCAATGAATGAGGAATTAAGTTTAATACTGGACAGTTTTAAAAAGTTTTGCCTCTATCCATTTTTTTTCAAAATATGCTGTGTTAGTTCAAATCAAACAGAACTAAATAGTATTTTCAGTTCTTTTGTTGTTGTTGTGGTTTTTTTTTTTTTGTTTTATTTTTTAAATAAAATTGAATTTTGTGCTGGGTGGAAACAGAAAGACTAATTTTGCAGAAACTACATATTCTGAAAGAAAATCTCCCCTAGAGAAAATCTTTAGCTATCTCCCATCTTGCTCTTGGAAACACATCCCAAAAAGAGATGGTACTAATTTTTCAATAACCAATGCAGAGCTTCAAATAATAAATCAATAATCTTTTAGCAGGATTGAAGTAATTTTGTTCTTTGCTCAGCTGGTTTGTCACAAATTGTTAGGAGGATTTATTTCCTTTTGGGACCATGACACTGCTGCCATGACAACAGTTATTCACAAAGCTAGATTCATCCCATGATATGTAAAATTATGGAAACTGTCTAGGATGTTGCTGAGTATTAGGGTTGCTTTTTTTTTTTTCTTTTGTTAGTAATTTAGCTTGGTGGGTGGATAATAACAGCACAGTTTGGAACGTTTCAGATGTCTATGTTAAGACTTTCTGTCCTATATGGAGCCTTTCTTGCAGAAAGGTCAAAACATGTTCTGCATATGGTCAGCCCTTAGTAGCATGCAACAGTATTAGCAGGGTTCCAGGTAATTCAGCTGTATTGGTTTATGTGTGTGATCTTCATTCCTATTTTTTATGATTCAGGGTCATCTTCTTTTGCATTTTGGGCAGAAGGGGAATGTTAGCACAGTTCATTCACTATTGCATGCTTGTTCTGAGACTATATGACAAATAGAGTCCACTTCGTAAGCATTACAAGGGACTTTCAGCAGATCAGTTTGTTTGAAACTCAGGAAAAACGAAAGCTGTTCCCATCCAAATTCTCTTTTTGTAGCAGAAATGTTGCAAGTCCCAGTGCAAGCCTGAAATCAGATTGATAGGTAATGGTGGTTTTTGAGCTCTTGCGACCAGATGTGTAATTTATCAATGCAGAATTTGCATGGTTCCCTTGCATTTTATCACCTATCTTTTTTCATTTGATAATCACTACCACAGTGATATGGAGAATTTTTTACTTTCTCCTTCCTCTACTCTGTATCAGGCTGTTCAGGATCTGAGCAGGTAGCCATGGGTAGGTTTGGGAGTGGTTATTTAGGTAACTATGTTCCTGAACATCAGCTCTTCCTTACTGATGAGAGGAAAGACTGAACTGAGTGCTATTTTTTAAGCAATGTGTTTTGGCCCATGTGTTAGACCACATCCAAATCAAACCAGTATTTGCCCACTCTTGTTGCTCTATTTAAAATCTCCCAGGGGTACTTTGACAGTCTGCTGTTTGGACTGCATGCTGCACGCCTGGTTTTTTATACTCCCTGTGGTTTTTGGATCAGCCCTGTAGCTATCAAAACCACAGTGGCCGCTGACTCCTTGTCTTCTGCAAATAGAATCTGTCACATCCCTTCCTGAAGTTGGACCTTCTGACAGTGAGCACTGTGCTATTCCTGAAAGATACATCTATGAGCATAGGTTGTACTCATGTAGTTCTGGTATGTGGTTTTCGAGAACAGAAGATTGTTAAATCAAATTTAGATCTTGCACTCAAGAATAGTTATTCATTTTAGACATTTTAGATTCATTTTAGACTGGATAAAATGGTAACATGCACATCTGCCCTTCCTCAGAGCTAGTTAGTTCCTACTCCTCTGTGCCCTTTGGACTTTGAATTGGGATCCTTTCAAAATTTCAGGTCTCCTTTAGTGTGCTGAGCTTCTCTAAATCATGCAATTGTTCTTTGACCTCCTCAGTCTCTAAATTTCCTCTTTTTGTCCTACATTTTCTGGGTCATTTCTCTATTTTCTAAATATATAGATGTCAGCCCTTCCAGGAAAATTTTACCTCTCTCCTCCCTCTACCACTTCCTCTCCTTATAGACAAGACAGAGCAAACATGGTTGTGTAGATTCAAAGTTTTCTGATTTTTTTGTGTTGTGGCCATCCCAATGGTAGCCATGAAGACTGAGTCTCTATCGTCTCCATCTTGTAGAAATTTGCTCAGTGGAAAAGTTGTGTATATCATGCTATTGACATTCAGTATTGCAATAACTTCCTTAAATCAACCAGATTTAGCAAGTTCTCTGAGAGAAATTGCACAAACATTCTGGAAGTGGTATAGAAATAAGAATAAAAACACCCTGGATTTCACTTCCATACTTAGATCATATAGAATAGTAGAATCGTTTATGTTGGAAAAGACCTTTAAGACCATTGAGTCCAATGATTAACCTTGCACTGCCAGATCCTCCATTAAGACATGCATTTAAGAGACACATCTACACATCTACATCACGTAATTGTACAAAGTCACTCCTGAGCCTCCTTTTGTCCAGACTAAACAACCCAGTTCCCTCAGTGAATCCTCATAGGACTTGTTCTCTAGACCCTTCACCAGCTTTGTTGCTCTTCTTTAGACACACTCCAGCATCTCAATGTCTTTCCTGTAATGAGGAGCCCAAAACTGAACACCATATTTGAGGTGGGGCTTCACTAGTGCTGAATACAGGGGGATGATAACATCCCCAGTCCTACTCACTACATTACGATTCCTGATACAGGCCAGGATGCTGTCGGTCTTCTCAGCACCCTGGGCACACTGCTGGCTCATGTTCAGCCAGCTGTCAACAAATACCCCCATCTCCTTTTCTGCCAGACAGCTCTCCAGCAACTCTTCTCCAAGCCTGTAGTGCTCCATGGGGTTGCTGTGACCCAAATACAGAACCCAGAACTTGGCCTTGTTGAACCACATCCCATTGGCCTCGGCCCATCGATCCAGCCTGTCCAGATCCCTATGTAGAGCCTTCCTATCCTTAAGCGGATCAACACTCCCCCACAACTTGGTGTCACCTGCAAACTTACTGAGGGTGCACTCGAACCCTAGACCAGATCATTGATAAAAGCATTAAATAAAACAAGTCCCTGTACTGAGATCAACAGGTAAACTCCTGTTGTGATCAGCTGACAATTCCATTCACCACAACTCTCTGGGCCTGTCCCTCCAGCCAATTTTCTACCCAGTGAAGAATACAGTCATCCAGGCCATGAGCAACCAGTTTCTCCACAAGAATGCTGTGGGCAACAATGTGAAAAGCTTTACTAAAGTCCAGGTAAACAACAATCACAGCCTTTCCCTCATGCATTAGGTGGATCACCGTGCTATAGCAGGAGATCAAGTCTATCAAGTAGACCCTGCCTTTCCTAAATCCCTGCTAACTGGGTTTTGCTCTTTGCTTGCTCGATTATCATAACAACTTGTGATGGGACATGTTTTTCTCAAATCCTTTACTTTGCTTCTTGTGGTATGTTCTAGCATAAGCCTTCAATTTCCACTGTGTGCATAAGTGCTTTTCTGACATTTTTGACCAGCTCAGTGAGCTGAGAATCTGCAACTTGAGTTTAGAACTACAGGGACAGTGGATATACTGATTATAACAAGGCTAATAACTTGTTGCTTTACTGTAACATGCATGCTAATGTAACTCAGCCTTCTCTTGTTTGCATATTTTCTAGGGAATCTTATTCAAATTCACTAATTTGCATTGAGCAGTGAATATTAAGCATTGCCACTAAATACTCGAAGTGTTGTCTTGTGTAAGCTTCATTGCTCTACTACTTAATTTTTAGCTGGGATTTTTTTTGCCCACGGTATTGTCTATGTCTATCATCGTCATGTTAGTGTTTTCATTAAATGAGGAGGAACTGTTAAAAGAAGGAATTATTGTAAGAATCATCATTCACAGAAGAGAAAGTAGATAAAAATCAGTCTATAATAAAGGAACAGAAGAGATTAAAAAAAAAATTCTATGAGACAAAAGTTAAAACCTGTATCTGGCCCTTTTCTTCCTTCCTTGTCTCAGGACATAGCATTGCAATGATTTTCAGGCAAGGAGGAGAGTATATTTCTAAAAGTCAGGAAAAATATAGAGTATAAAAATTTCAGCCACACATAGTTGCAGATATATTTTTGCTGGGTTATGCATCCATCCTATGTGCTACACACAGCTGCTTAAACTGAAGATAAGATGCAATGTGTACTGTGTTAAGGTTAATAACATTGCCCACTGAAGTACCATTTGGGGTGTATATCAAACTCCCATGCTGACTGCTTGGAAATTAAATACTAGCAGTTCAGTATGACCATACAAGCTTTTGCAGAAATTACTCTTCAGCTCAGTTCAAATGTGGACAGGGTAAAGGTCTGTGATATGTCTTTCCAAGGTAATGTTCTCTTATGTACAACTCTGCCATTTGAAGCAGAAGGACACTTGAGATTGCAACCTCATTAGAGAGATGAAACTTAAATAATTTAATTTATAAATTGAAAACTTTGTTTTTCAAGGCTGTTAAGTTGGAAGGGTCAATGATCACCAGATTAATTTTTCCAAAGGCAAAAAGAAATACTGAAAATAGCACAGAAGTTAAAGCTGTATTCAGTTCCACTGGTTGACATGGAATGGTTCTGATGTGTGCTTCAGAAAATGTGCAGTATCCTGTTTGCTTTTGAATTTGTCTTGATAAAGATTGTATCTTGTATTTCATCTCTGGTTTTTATTTTCATCCAGTATACCAGTTTTAGACATATGCAACATATATGCTCTATAGATCAGAACACAGAAACTGTTAGAAATACAAAGTGAAATATGCTAATACTTATATTAATAAGTGTTTTACTGTGTTTCATGAGCCATCTTTATTTGATATCTTTCATTGACAAGATTTATCACCTATGAGGTGATAAACAGATAACTCACAGGCATTCATGTCTGTGTTATCACTAATATAACGATGTTAGGTGCTTCGATAATGCTGTGTTGATGTCAAAATGCAAATTGTCTTTACCAAGTAGAATAGCAGCTTCACCCTGTGTCATAATTTTCATAGTACATTAAGTTGTGAAACAACTTTTTGTATTCCCACAACAGTTCATTTTTCCTCTTATTTTTCATGCTTTTTGGGAAAGCCCCAAATTACCCACTTATGCTAAATTTTTTCAAGGATTTATGCTTTATTATGCTGCATTTTTGTTTGTGATTTTCCTTTCTGAATTCAGAACATTTGTACAAAATAGTTATTTTTGAAAATGTGTGCTGTCTGTTTACTAGCTCTGTAAGTCAGTTAGTTTGAGGGAGAATTAACATAAGTGTTGAGTCAGAGCTGAGAAACGCCAATTTCAAGTACTTCTTCTCATTGCCTATTTCTGGGATTATATTTTTTATATACACAGTAAAGCTATTCTGATAATTGTCTAAAACTGGGCAGTCACTTAAATACAAAAGTTGATGAACACTTTAGTTAGGAAGATAGAGATATTAATCTCTAGATATTTTATTAAAGATGTTTTAATTGGATGAATAATTTTCAGTTGTGCAACTTTCATTATACACTTGATAGCAATGGATTTCATTGTAAGTTCATACTGAAAAGTAAATGCACAAGGGATGCATTAACCATATCATGTGTGTAGGGAAGGTATGTGCATATTCTTTAAGAAAAAATAAAAGCTCATAAACTGCCAGAGAAAACGAACTTATTTAATTCCCTAAAGTTTCAGCTCAGATTTCATTAAATATTTGAGTTGCTAAGATGCTTGTGAATATTGGATTTTGAATGAATAACACAGAAGATCGTCAGGGGAAAGTCCTTGTCCCAGACAACATTATCTTCAGCCTCTCAACTTGACAGAATCAGATACAGCTTCAGAGCCATCAGAGTAATGAGCTTAATGAGTAAGTAAGCTTTTCTAATAGACATATTTTTCCTCTTGATGTTGAGTTCCCAGCTGCCACCTCTGTGTTACACTGAAGTTACTAAACATCATGTCTCAGCTCAACACTCTGCTACATGCGTCACGCTGAATCTTTGTGAATTTCATATATAACAAGTATTTATTACTGTCAAGATTACTAGATCAGCACAGCAGGTTTTTTTCTTATGTTGAATTTATGCCATTTGTATAATTTCACATTTCAACAGCTAAATATAGAAGCCTTGAAGAAATTCTGTTTGGAGGTAGTTTTTGACTACGCTCTTTTGTGCACATCCTGTTCTGGTTTTCATGAAACATCTTGTTACTGTTATGTATTCTTCTGGAAGAAATATTGTTTTGTTTTGGAACATTAAAATGGTAAGAGGGAAAAGCAGCAGGAACAAATGAAGTCCAGGCAACTCAGTTTAAGAGGAAGAGGAAAAACAAATTAAAAAGTTGTTAATCAACATGCAATTAGCACATTTAAGTTGCAGAAAAAACTTAGGTTGAATACAAGGCACATAGGACAAGGACTCTCTCAGCTGGGGTGTTTTTGTCTTCTTTTGTCTTCCTGTGTTTTCACAACTTGATCTAAAGGTGACTTGACCTAAGCTTGGTGCAGTATCAGGTGACTCCTGGACTACTTGCCAGGGGATTGCTTTTTCTGCAATCTTTATATGTCTGTCTTGGCTCAGTGCACCTATGGTTGGTTCCCACTCGTCCTGGTATAGTCCTGAGAATCAAGGATCAGGAGAATATGAGTATCTAGGATATGAAAAAATTCTTTTAGGTTCTTCTTGTTCCCTAAAGACTACATTAAGTCGTTCTGTTCTAGGGTGAATGTTTCTGAGGGATCAAGGGTTTAAATTAAAGAGCCATGTATGAGATATATGCATATGGGTACAAACATGGAGAGCATAGTACAGGCAAACCACAACTATTCCTGGATATATCTGTAGTGTGTATTCCTTCTGCTTGCATTGTTTGGGCTTCTCTTTCATCATTCTGTTGCTCAATGAAGAATTCTTACATTTACTATTAAATTGGATAGCTTAATTTCATAGTTTATGAAGGGATGAGAAAAAAAGCAGCCATGGTTCCATTTAAAATATTTTGTTCATTTTTGGATGAATGTAATAACGTGGAAGTCAATCCAATTATGGGTAGCAAAGTTGTATTTTGAAATTATATCTTAGTCCCTCTTTAGCATCTTAGTTTGTGTTGAATTTTTCTATGACAGAAGTGGAAAAATGTCAGCTTTAAACTTGAAACACTTTGTTGGCTTGCAAGCACTTACTTAATGATACTGTCAGCTTCTGAGGCAGGAAAAATCTTTCTTATACATTCTTCAGCTTAAGTTGTCAGGTGTATGGGTCACTACTCCTTATACATGTTCAGTTCTGAGCTCACTGCAAAAAATTGGATTAGTGCAACTGATTCTGAAAGGTGCGTTTGTGGAATCTATTAAGAACTCCAGGGACAAAAATAATATTACTTTTTTTTCCCTGCTGTTTCCTTTTTATATTACTTTTTACCCAATTGTGCTTTCCCTCTTCTATCATCTGTCACTGCTGCTACCTGTTAACCATAAAAGTCTTGGTCACCCTAGAGTTACAAGTGGAAATGCTTACAGATGAGTATAAGAGCTCGTGTACAGAACAATGCTTTCTCTGACATAGCCCCCCAACTTCTGGCACAGTGATATGCATTGCAAATTATATACTAGTGGTTTGAATTTCAAATAACTGCTTTGTTTTGGGTGAAATCCAGAAATGCCCCAAATGAGTAGATTTTTCCAATTCTAAATATGAAAACAATGCCCACTCTTAGTAAGTAAAGCATTGTAGCTTTGCAGGCACTATAAAGAAGTCCTTGAAATGTGAATATCCTTTCACTTAATAGTGTGTTTTGGTAAGGTATTATCCTCAGGAGAACACAGACTTTTCCAATAAAAATAAACAGCAAATATTATTTTTTTTAAAATAGTAAAATGTGAGTTATATTAGTGCTTCATGGGTTGCAGAATAATTTCCAAGGTGCTTCACATGATTAGAGTTTGGAATGGAATATGAACAACAAGGTCTTTATTTCTGCTAGATGGAAATAAAATTATTTGTTATTCTATATCTATTAAAATATGGGTTATCATGCTCTCTTTATATAGTATCTGAGCTTATGCTACTTTTTCAGGACTTGTATTTAGAATACAATAAACATGTACAGTTTTGAGCTTTATTATACATATTTCTTCACAAGACTTAAAAGAGAACAACTAAAATGGACTCTGGATTAACAATTTGGTGAAATAATCTATGTTCCAAACAGGTATGATAAAAGCAATTGCTGAGACATGCTGCCATAGGAGTATGCCTGTGGCGTCTCGTCAATGCAACACAGTGTATTCCTTTTATATGCGTCCTAAAATAGTTCTTATAATATCAACTTGTGGGCATATTTACTTGAAAGTCAACAAAATTCCTGCTAAGGGCAGGAGTCCTTATAATGAGTATCCAAAGGTCTCTTTTCTTCCTTAGAAATTTGTTAGAAGTTGGCTTAAAAATGGGTCTTAAAAATCTATTTATGTAGCATAACAGTCCATATTCACATTATTCATATAACTTTCTATATATTCATAACTGCTAGATTTGTCTGGACAAGTAGTGTGGAGTATCTAAGCTTTGTGATAAGCATGCCTGCCCTTTGTGCAAACCTGATATTTAAATTGGGGATTTTGATGATCGACTTTTAACAGAGAATTCTGATGGCTAACCTCATAAGGAAGTGTAAGCTTCAGTGCCTAATTTCCAAGTTCTCTTTTTTTTATGTCACTTTTAAATCAGTCTGTCTCTCTTCTGGCCTGTATTCTTCCCAACCCCTCGATTCCCCCGACCCTGAGTCTTTGGCAAGAAAAAGATTTTAAAGGGCTGTGTAGTTTTTATTGGATTTCAGCTCTTTGTTTTCACTGCTCTTGAATGAAAACGAGTTGGTCTTTGTGTCTTCTACCTAGCTTGTTTCAACTATAAAACCAGAGCATGAGGAACTGGGTTAAGGTAGTCTAGACGTTTCTCAGAGGCCACCAAACAAGTTTTATTTTATAGTGTAGAGGATGTGAAAAACTATGCAGAATTAGACCCTAAAGCCAAGTGATAAATAACACAATTGTTTTATTATGTGACCAATATTTATCCATCTAGTTCTACACAAAAATGCATCTCCCCCCTCTTCCCCAAAACAGAATGACAATATAATTGCACAAGGAAGAAAGAGGTAGGAGTGCAGCTATATATATTTACACATACTAACACTTAATGATGATCTGCTTTAGATGTCTTGCTATCACCTTATATGTCCAAGCTCATTTAATATTAATGATGTTTACATATTTTCACTAAACTGTTATTTACAGGGAATATTTACTATTGTAAAGGAGGATTGAGTGAAATGAATATCATGACTTGTTTTCTGAGACTCCTCATTTAATTTCTGCTGCATGTGAATATGGTAACCTTCCTCAGGCAGCTGGTAGCTAATGTCATGGTATGCATGAGGGAGAGCAGCCCTGAATTTTAATGAATGCCTCAGCATCAGAGGTTTAAGTCTACTGATGTTCCTCTTCTTTATGCAACCTGACATTTGTCACACACACACAAAAAAAAGCTCTTGGGTATAGTTTTCCTGGGGGAGAGGATGTGGAATAAGAAACTTGCATGTGGCTGTGGTTTGTGATGCTGGTTTTCTGACACAGAGGCAGGCTCTGTCCCAGTTTGCTGCTGGCTGGCGTGAGGATTTCTCTGCCCCAGCAGGTGTGGCTCAGTAATTGCTGAAACCAACAGGAAACCTCCCAAATGAGTGGGAAGCCTATTTGCGCGAGAACCATTCAACTAGAAGAAGATAAATGTTAAGCATCTATTTCTAGGCTAAATTAAGTCCTCCATAAGTAGTATTTCTGTACTTTAAAAGCAATTCTCAGTGAGTGACATCAAAGCCTTTTTTCCTCCAGGAGAACTTCAGTGGCTGCAATAACTGCTGTTGTTTGCCCATCCTATTTTATCATTGTGTCTATGCCTTGCTCTTGAGAGGCTGCTTAAGTGGAGATACTTTCTTATTGATCACAATAAGTCCACAATTGTATGATTTTGTGGGTAAACCAGAACTAGGCTGGTTTTGTGCTGTTAATACTTGTCCAACAAAGGACTGTCAAGACCATCCTTTTATTCTTTCATAGGTGTTGACATCGGAGGATTCCGAAGTCTTCTGGTGGCTTAGAATTCACTTTCTAAATTTTTTTTTTCTTTTTTTCTCTAGAGAAAACAAGAATGTTCACAGCAGTAGGGGAGAACACATGACACTGGGAATCTCCTTATGTACTTTCAGTGATGAGTATGTTTGTCTAAGTGTCCTAATAAAATGCTGAGAAGGAAATCCCTGTTGTCAGCACTTCTACTGATGTCAATCACAGAATCACAGAATTGTAGTGGTTGGAAGGGACCTCGGAGATCATCAAGTCCAACCAAAAAAAAAAAAAAAACACAAAAAAAAAAAAACCAAAAAAACACATAACAAAAACACAACCCACAAAAAAACCACACACACCACCCA
>BJBW01009449.1:0-18516 GCA_004320125.1 Scolopax mira | reverse complement strand
ACACAAAAATGGTTCGGTTTTACCTCAAACCGGGACAAGAACATACAGCCCAACAGCTCCTATGACACACTCCAGAGAGCAAAGAACACCTCTGCCTACAAATGCCATCTTAGGTCTCTCAAGATGTTACTTTCTCCTCAGCCTTTTAAGACACAAAAATTGCTTTTATCGTTTTCCTCCATTGTACTGCCGTCAAAGGCATGTTAATTGGTGAGCATTAGACAGTCAATTTCTCTTCTGTAAGATTTTCTTAAAAGTATAATTACTAGACTTTTAATATGTCGCATATGACCCATATTTATAGAATTGTATTCATATTACAACAACGAGGTTTAATGCATTAACTACGTCGTTATTGAAGCAACAGTTGGGTGTAATTCTTCTGGCCAATGTTCTGCACCCCCAGAGGTGTCCTTGAGGGACCAAAAGCTGTCAGCTTACATCAGCGAGGGCATCCAGGGAGCCCTTTGACACCAGCACCTTTTGTGGACTCCCCAGTAGCCTGTTCATGGTGTATACAGTATCTGGGACTTGGCTGTGATGTTCATCTGCTGTCAAGTCACCAGCTATAAAACCTTTTCATGTTGTCATTAACCTGTCTGACAAGAGAGAGAGGCACAACTGTTCTCAGGTCACCTCCCTTGTCAAAATGGGAAACGTAGCCTTGTTGTAAGGATTGTCTTTAGGAACAACCCAATAAAGGAGCACAAGAAGAAGAACATAGTTGGTGTGTTGCATTCTGAAAGCTTTTTCTGAATGGTTCCATCCTTCAGGGAACACCCTTTCTTGAAAAATCATTCTGAACAGATGTATCATTTTGCTCTATTACATGTTTTTCATAAAATAAATATATTTTCTTTGTCACCTTGCTTCAGTTGTGAAAACATGTTATTTGAGACACCAAACAAGAAGAGTACCTCAAATGCTTCAGTATAGCTTTTGGTATCACATGTCTTAGCTTTGTTGTCATATGCTGACTGTTCACCGAAACATCAACCCTTTCATGCCATGGGTATGGTACAATGGAGAGGGCCAATACTGAATTCTATTTCCAAGGAAAATGGAGACCCAGCATTTTCAGATGCATTTTTCTCAGGTTACAAAAGAAAAAAGGCTTATTGGCTGTCTTAGCAAACTTTGCTATAGACCTTGGATGGGAACTGTTGTTTCTTCTCAGGAAAAGAAAAACAAATAAACCCACATGCTCCATAAAACCACAGTTGCTCTATTAAAAAGTTCCTTGGTGTACATTAGTGTGTACAGATGACAGTGCTCATGTCACTGGAAATTTCAAGCTTTCCAGTTGGAACTTGTCCATATTGCATTCCCTGATTTCCCTCAGCTAGTTTGTAAAAAAATAAAAGTTTGGAAGACTGAAAGGCAAGAAGGAAAAGTGATGCCTGAATCTTTTGTTCCAGTGGCAGATAACCCATGCACAGGTTTATTGCATGCACAATTAGTTGTGCTTGATTTTGAGTTCGCAAGCTGAAGTTTTCAGAGACAAAGGAGTGGTGGAAAGATAATTGTTGATCCCACAGGATTTTAATTTCTGCTAAAAGCCATGTAGGCTATTCATGGGTTCAGGCTGAAACATTGAAAAGTCTTTAGTAATTATTGATTCTATCATAATATAAAACAGGGGAGAGAAACATTCTTTTGTGCTCCAAGAATGAATATACCAATAAGAGCAATCCTTTATTCTTAATTTTCCCTTCTCTAAAGGTATAATGTAAGCCCTTGGAAACTCTTCACCACATGTCCAGACCCTCTCTGACTAGGTCATTCATCCCTAGCAACCTGGAGATACTGAATACTAGTTATTTGAAGAAGAAATATTAAAAAAAAGGCAACCACTGAAATTCTTTAATTTTTTTATTCTTGCTGCTGAATATCATACATATCACATTCACTAAAGAAGTGCTATAAAACATAGATCAGCTTATTAACACTCACTGCCAGCCTCATCACCTTTCATATACAGACTTGGGTAATTACTTTTTTTTTTTACAGTTTCTGTGCAAAACTATGTCTTCCACAGGGGACCTCAGCTCCAACTCAGGTAGCCAGTTTCCAGACCTTGCAGGATTTTGTTCACAGCACATAATCTTTACCTTCATGTTATAGAAAAATGTTTCAGTACTGGCATCAGTTAATCTGTTTTTTTTGTCTCTCTCTCTCTCTTTTTTTTTTTTGTTCTTTCCCCTGAACAGATTTACCAGTGTCGCCTTGTCTTTCATGTTGCTTGAAAGTGAGATTTTTACACTCATATTAGATTGTGTGTCCATTCAAAGGGCCACCTGCAGGTGCAGCGATCACAAAAAAAAATTTCCTCTCACACCAGACACTTTTCAAAGCAGTTGTTAACAGACCTCCCGGAGGAGGAGCGTATCAAGAAATTGGAATCCAGAGGTGATTTTTGAAAGGTAGGGCCTTCAGTCTTTTCTCTTTCTTGTCTCGATTCCAGTTCTAGTCCTGGCTCTAAACGCCTTTGCTGGACCACTTGCCTGTGGGAAGAGATGTACAGCCATTCCTATCCCACGCTTTGATTTCCCATACCCTAGGTGACAGCAGAGTGTTTTGAGAAGAGAGCAGGGTTTCATGCATGGACATGCAACGTTGTGGGTTTTTTTGAAATAGCACAAGGTCTTTCCACCTGCTGTGCTTAATTTTAAAATCCCATTTGGTCATAAAAATAAATGTTTGCTCTTTCATTTCTCCTCCATCTTGCACCAGCTTTCATTTAAAAAAATATCTATTGCTGCAGCTCAATTTTCCCTTTATCCTCACCATAGCAGGTTTGCCCTGCAAATTTATTTTTGTCTCATCCAAGCTAATGTCATAAATACTGTAAAAAGTGTTTCCCTCAGACACACAGCTCTCCTCACTCTTTAATCTTTACTTGTGTGTGAAGGTAATGCTTTTCCTCTCTCAGAAGTCAGTATTTCCACTAGCAAGAAAAGTTCACTTCTTGGGGTGGTTTTTTTTTCTTTGTTTGGTCTTTTTTTTTTTTTGTTGGTTTGGTTGGTTGGTCGGTTTTGGTTTTTTTATGAATGAATATTCCAGGCACTTCTGTAGTAGTTTATAATATAACAACTTTCTTTATAACAAACTTGGAATATTTCGTGTAATTTTTGAGTGGTCTCTCATTCTTCTCCAATGTCTCTTCTATGGTATGTGACAGAAAGTTATGTTTCCTCCTTGTTCCACTGTAACCTTTACAGCTGGATCTAATTTTCTGTGATGCCCAATCTAAGTTTATGTTATGTGGGATCAAACTTTCCTGATGCAACGTGTCTGGACAATTATATTGACATGGACATATACCGGTCTTGTCTCATTAATAGCTAGTGACAGAATGATGATGCCAGGAGATGGAGGATTTGAAATGGGCTTTGTTGGTAGTGGGAAGAGCAGTGAAGTTGCTAAGTAGGAGTAAATACTTGGTTATTGGGACACCAGCTGAGAGAAAGAGATGGTTAAGGAGAGATGGAGCTAGAAAAATATGAAAAGAGGTATGTTCCTTTATTAAATTTGCTGCAGAGAAAAAATTAAATAAGTGGAGGAGAGAAAAATGGAATTCCACCTTAATATTCCATACTTCACAATTGTCTAATTGTTCATCAGCTTCAGAATAGAAATGCCTTTTATTTTTTTCAGTCAGCAAGGAGCTAAATTTCACTTTTACCAGGGTCCCACTGGCACACTCTACTTTTCTCTCTCCATTTCCTTGAGAAGACAGCTTCAAATGAAAGACTTAATAAAGTGTAACACAAACCTATGGGTTTTGTTCCTAATGAATTAAACTATAATTTTTGTTGGAATTATTTTTTTACCTACTAGATATGCTTAAGGACTCTGCTTACACATTTACAGAATAAATAAAGCTGACAAACATTAGTGATACTGTCTCATAGGGTGATGATAGTGACAGATTAGTACAGTGTAGAAAAATACCTGATAGACCTAAAAATGGTATAATTACATAAAGCTCTTAAAAACTGTGATTTATGTAAGTCTTTTAATATTTTACTAAACTCCTTGTTCTCCTTCCCAGCTATGATTTTCAAGATTTATTTGTCACTATTCTCTGTTTTTCCAGTCTACACAGTGTTTGTGGGCTATGGCAACCAATCCCCTTGGGCTTTCTTTTGCTTTAATTTGCATAAACACAGACATCATATGAATATTCAGTGAGTGGCTTTGCATTAAGTAAGTGCCCTTAATCAGCTTTTCAATTCAGTTTTATTGGTTGCATGCACAGTCAGTTATTTCATCCAGAAAATCTGAGGGTCCTACAAAGCTAACCAGGTAAGGATTACAATTCTTTGATGCATTTAACAATGGAGAATTATCATTGATTATATAGATTCTAGAAATGGCTCAAAGCTTGGTGGTTTGTTTGGGGAGAGGCTGCATGTGTGTATATATATATTTCTTTATTATCGTTATTATTATTATTGTTTTTGTTGTTGTTCTTATTAACCCACGATGGCCAGGTGGGCATACGCCTCTGTAATTTGCATAAATGTCAGCTCTTAATGAATAATGCATAAGGGTTATTTTAAACACTAAGCTCCTAGCGTGGAGGACTGTATAGTGGCGTGGTTTGATTGGCTCCGCAGCATCTTCATCACCAGCAAATATTCCTATAACATGAAAGCCACTGAAGGAGCTGAACTCAACACTGTACAGTGTTTGTTTCTTGGAAATATCGGCTCTCTTTTCCAAGGAAAATCACACAGATATCCTCCCACCCCCTCCCTGGATATTAACGCTTCCCACTTTCCATGAAATATTCGTTACAGGCTTGATTGTGGTCCCTTTTTTTGTGGCCTTGGCTGGTGCCTGAGATTCCTGGGGAAGGCATCAGCAGATGCATTTGTCTGTAACTTGCATAACCATGAGCAACATCTAAATAGGAACCCATGGAGTTGGCATGCAATGTGCACCCTCCCGTTCACAGGCTGGAAATCTCTCCGCTCTCCTCCATTTCAACAGGGATGCAATTTGGAAAAGGAATAATTACACACTAAGCAAGCTATTTATAATGCTGGTTTGATTTGTCTGCTATCTAAAATGTCGTTTGGGGACAGGAGAAAAGGATATCACAAAGGAAAAGTGATTAGGAAGGAGTTAATTGAAGTTTGGGAAACAAGGTTTAGAGACTCAAAGCTTGTTTGTGTATTTAAATTACTGCAGAAAATTAGCATAGTTCTTATTCTTAGCTTAGAACTCGGAATTTGTTACTGTCTTGAAATGATAAAATAATCACATCTAAAACTTGCTTGCTACAAAGGGTTCTAATCTAAAAGCTGGTAGGTATGCTGGCCCTCAGGGGAGTCCATCCCAGGTGAAATATAACGTATGTGAGCACCAAAGATGGACAAGCAGAAAAAAACCTGATAAAACAGAAGCATGATACACACTAACAGTTACGGTAAATGTCATATTAAATGGCATGCGTAATCAGAGCATTCTGTTAAACTGTATCAAACACAGCAATGTGTGTGAGTTCCACCAACGATAACGAGGAGACCTGAGTTGCCCTGGACTATCGGTAGAACCTCTAAACCTGAAATGGCTGGATTTTAACAATGCTGCATTACTAAAATTACACATTACATTGGCTCTGGGCAACTTGGAGTAATGCGGTACAGACAATGGGGAGCTGAGTTGTTTTCCACCAAAGAATAAAAAATGCATGTTCACTGCTGGTACCGGCTATTCCTGGGAATCCAGTGCAAGACAAAACCTGGGGGAATGAAGGAAAGAATAAAAATGATTTGTTTGGTTTAGTTGCTAGTTGTCTTATTTGGGCCAATGTTATTTTTTCAACGAATATTTCTTCTATTTCTTAAATGGCATTAAAAGCAAATTTTCAGGATTCCTAACAGCGGGCTTGCCAGGAGTATGTTTTCTCATTTGACCTGTCTGTCAATTTTTGTTCTGCATTTTTCCTTTATATGATTTTGAAGGGGAAAACTAAAAAGTGGATTAAAACTTAAGATGTAAAAATGCAAGAAACAAAGACAGTCTCTTATGATTAGATGCACCTTTTCAAGAAATGTTAGATTTTACGCACAATTATTAGAACTAATTTTAATTTTACATCTGCTGCCATGGACATTTAATTAAATTTTTCTTCAGGTTTAGTAAGTTCACTGTGCATTTAATCATCAGTCATTAATTCTTTACAGTATAATAAACATCAGGCAATCTTTACCACGCTGTAAGGATTGTAGCACTGGCAGTTTTAAAAGAATAGGCTTACCTTAGAACTAGAAGACTTACCAAAGAAATGGTATGAAGAATATTTGTATTAATAAATATGTTATTGTCATATGTATTGGTTATAGGTTGCAGGACCTTATTTTGTGCTAAGCCCTTCTCAGTGTCTGGCTTAAAAGACAATAAATCATTAATATCCTGGTGACACTGATTTTCACCTGTGACTGTTATTGTTGCTGCTTAGGTGGAATTTCTGGAGGTGTTGTGGGGATTTTACATGTAGAAATGACATTAGGACTGGGCCTTTTTCAGTCATTTCTGAACAGCAGATGATGTCCTCATTGGCACAGGAGAGGGGAAGGGAGATGGTGCCTGAGGCATCTTCTGGAGGGAAAAAAAGAGGAGTGATGAGCACGCTGTAATCCTCCATAAAGAGATGGGAGGAAGTATGTGGTGGGAAAGGCTTTGGTGTCTCCTCCATGCTATGGAAGCCAGAAATCCAGCCCTTCACACTGGGTGCTGGGAGGTAGCAGTGACAAACCTGTCCCTCCCTCATGCTCGGGGCTCATATTCCTGAGCACCTCCAAAATACCCATCACCTGTCCTCATAAAAACACAGCAGTTTTCACCTCTGAAATGAAATCACTGGTTTGGGTGAGAGTGGGACTCGTCTGTTATGTGCAAACGGGATCAGAAATAAAACAATGCCTGGTCTCACAGACCTTGCTGGCATTCTCTTTTTTTTTTTTTTCCCTAGGGAAAATAATTAATTCCTAGAAGCATATCTTTAATAACTGTGATCGGAGAGTGAACTTTTAACTTAATTCATCCTTAATTGCCCAGCAGGGTGGGCCAGCAATATATGTATTTTAATCCAGCTGTTCTTTAGGTTTTCAGTTGAATGAGAATTAAAAGGAAAAAATAATCTGAATATAAATGTCCCTGCTTCCACCTTCTTTGCTCCTGTGGTCTTTGTGATGGTGTACTCCTGCTTCTCCAGCCTGACCACAGTGTGCAACAAAGCTTGTATTTCTGGTATTGGAAAAAATTGTGAGGAGAAAAGGGGAGGAAACAGGCTTGTGGGATTTCTGCAGACATTAAAAAAAAAAAAAAAAAAAAGAAAGAAACCCTTTTTTCTTTCTTTTTTTTTTTTTTTTTTTTGCAAGTAACCTTTAGCCAGGCACGGTACCACTGATTTCAATTGCTGTACTGGAGAACTGTAAGACTGAGCCTTAAAAAGAAAAATTATAGCTTGTCATGAAGCAATAAATTAGGGTGCTGATTCATTTCTCTATTCCCCCAATTTTACACCAGTGTAACACCATTGACATCAGTGGCAGTATTGCTGACTTACCTTGAGGAAAGGAAGAAGAAAAATCAGGCTTTGAATTTTTCATTTTTCCCAGTGATAATAAAAAACCAACAACAAAACCCCACGGACAGTGACTTTGAATGTGTCACTCTAGCCCTTGGTGTAAACTACAGACTTAATTTGTTTCAGCTCGAGTGTGTTTTACCTTTATGCATTCTGAAAAAGCAACACGGCACAAACACCCAGCAAAGAGGTTTTTGCCCAAGCATTTACCCACCCAAGGCTGCCTGCCTTAACGTACTTCTATCCATTTAATCTTCCACAAATTCTTCCCACTTCCGTCAAAAAGAGAAATCTTGGTATTTTTCAAGATGTTTTGCTGCAAACTACCAATAAACAGGATTTCGGATGAAAGTTGCTGACAAATTATTAAAAATAGAAAACCAGCTATAATGAAAGGAAACATTTTTACATAATGAATGAGTTGTTAGCATATCCAGAACTGCAATGTGGATCAGACCCATAGAATTATTGTTTCTTTTAATATCAGATGCTTGAGTTATTCGCAGGAACAAAGCAGAGCATGTGAGGAAAAAAATATTTCAAATACATGTTGTCACGATGCTACGGGAACAAAAGGCTAAAAGCCCTGGGTTCTGTACAAGCAATTTTTACACTTATGGAATAAGCACATTTTCTACAGTAGAAAAAGAGAGAACAGTTCAAACTTTAGAAAACACCTACAGATATTTTCAGGTCACATATTCTGATTTGGTTCGGGATTTTATCTCAAGGCTCTTTTTTTTTCCTGGTTTTTGGGTTGAGGAGTGAGAAAAATACTGGAGGACGTGTCTTTCAAGTATAATTTTCAAGGAGCATTTAAAAACACCATTAGAATGGGCTTTCTCTTAGACTAGGTAGTCAAACAGAGATGTGCTGGGGTGAACGTGGGCCAATGCAGCAGAAGAATTTCAATTTAGCAGGTGCAATTTTTCATTCTTGACTTGGCTACAGTTTGCCTGAAAAGTCTTGTAGAAGTCATTTCAGTGCCTGGGCTCTTCTCCCACAGTGATCGTGATGGGGAGAACTGCTCATCATTCAGTTTTCATCATGAAACTTCTCTGGTGGGGCTTCATTGCTCTCGTGGTTGTATCTTACTGTCACGGAAAAGAGACTCATTTGTCATCTTGAGTCTATTTTCCTGGAAAAAGAGATGGAGGGCTGCGTTGAGGGTAGTTATGACCTTAGGCCACCTGCTGCTTTCTGGCCCTCCAGGAATTAAGAAAAGATAGCACTTCTTATAACTTGGTCGCAGGTACAAGTGGGCACTGGCACAGAGATGGAGCTGCGGGGAAAGAGGAGGTTCCCACACATCCTCAGGCACCATCCTTCCCCTTCTGCAGGGAGAAATATCATCCTTCCAACTTGGGGTGTCCCTGCAAGAGGATTTCTGTTGGAGGGTCTTACAGTTTTCCTCCACCTTGATGACCCTTCAGTGGCTTTCTCATCTAAATAGAAACAGGTATCTCCTCGTAGGGTGCTGGAAGTAGCAATTAACTCATCTTCATTCATCACTTCAGGGATGTGCAGAGCTGCATCTTGCCTAAGTGTTATTATAACACTAATATAAATAATTATTATTTTGGTTTAGGATTACATTAATAATTTTCCAGTTTTGCCAGGGAGTGTGAGCTAAAGTCTTCAGTAGTGAGTGGTGACTTCTCAGTAATGACTTTATTGCTATATGGGACATGATGCCAGACCCAGGAGATCTCACAGAATGAATCGCGCTGAAAGGAGGATCGTGCCCTACTGTCATATGAGTGCACGAGGTCTAGATGTATCCATAGTGGACACCTCACCAAATAAATTTTAAATATGGTCCTAGGGTGGTGTGTGAGAGTCAACAGCAGGTAGCATGGACTATCCAAGACCTATCCAAAGATTTAGGACTATCTCCTTTCTCAGAAATCTATTCATACAGTAAAAAATCCAAGTGTGGCACATATAGTATTGCATTTATTCACCTAAAATACCCCGAGAAAACCCCGAAAAAAGTACCCTTTTATTTTTATGACATAATTTGCTATGTTTTCCAAATAGTAACAGAGTTTTCTCCAAATTCTATTATTTCTTGGTTTTGAAGTATAATTGTACTGCATTGTATTCAGAAGTTGTGTGTAACTGGCATCATTGCAGATGTACAGAACATGATGGGGCATGCATTAAATCATAAGAAATGATATCACATAATTAATAATTCTCCTTGACACCATGTTTTTGTTTATCTATTTATTTATATGGTTTCTTTTCTATTAAACAAATATGTCAATAATACTGACTCCTCTTTGCATACTGCACTTGGAGTCTATTTTGTACAGAATAGGGAAGTACAATTCAGCATTACCAATCTCTTTATTCATGATATCACAAGTGAAAAGATAACAAAGAAAAAACTCATTAAAACATTTACTAGAAGTTTTGCTTTAGAATTCAGCATGATCCCTATATTCCAGAATATTATTTTCCACACAGTCTAATTTTGATTTTTCAGCCAGGGAACTGACTTAGATGTTCTTATTATAAGTTTATTGACAAGAAACAAAAAAACCACAAAAAATAACACTAAAAAACAGTATTGTCTCTTCCATATGGTCTTTGTGCAGTTCCCATTGCTGTGCTTGCAGCATGGATTCTGAAGGCTAAACAATGAAAAAGTGAAAGTTAATAATAACTAATTAATTATTATTTGTGGTTTATTTGCTGCAGCTGAATTCAGATAAAAATTATGTGTACAAGGATGAATACTCTAAGAAAAGCTAGAGTATTTCAGTCTTCAGCATAGACCTCTGGGGAGACAAGAAACTCAACAATAAACAAGTTTTCAGGTAAATGAAGATCGTCAGGGCAAAGAGATCACCTTCCAAGAGCAAAATATTAGGGAGGGAGGAAGAATCATGTACCTGTACCTCTTCTGAAGTCAAGTTAACAAAAATATAATCCAATGTCACGCTTTTTAACATATTTGTATTAAACAATTAAGATGTGCTGTTACAGGTGTGCATAGGGACATTACCGTCAAAATAATTTTGTACCTTTTCTCACAGATTTTAAAGAGATTGTTAAACCTGAGGAGAAAATATGTTCACTGATGCTTGCCAATAACCTGGGGATTTTCTCCTAGTTTAGCACACAAAAAGCTGTCCTTCTCTTGACAATGTTATTTAGCCTGTTCAATTCTCTAAAGGACAGATGATGCTTGGGAGAGAGCTCCAAAAAATAATTCTGCTTATCTACAGTCCATTTATTCTTTCTTTATGGACCAAATCCCGAACAGTGGCAAATACTTGAAACCAATGTCAGCACCTTCAGAATCCATCCCTCTATTATTCAGTTGAATTGCTTGGCAAGACAATTTTTGATTCTCTGCATTTCACCTGTCTCCACATGAAATTATAGCCTATCCTCTCAAATATTACAGCGATGCCAACAGCAGCCACTTGTCCTGGGCAAACAGGCAGGATAAGATGTAAACTTTTAAAAATTAAGGTGATTTTTGTTTAGGTTTTTCTTTTTTTTCCCCTTGTGGAGGTCTCCAGAAAACAAATAGGGAAAAAAAAAAATCAGCCTGAATTTTGGGGTGCTGAGATTGAAGAAGAGGAGTGATGTGGGCCACCCAAGCTGATTTCCTGGGCAGAAAATGATAAACAATGATTTTTCATGCGGGTTGTGGAGGGTTTGCTCAGGGCAGTGGTGGTTTGATGGAGGGCTAGAAAGAGGGACCAGCAGGGACATTGGTAGGGACAGGAAGGGAATTGACACCTGTACCTTTTAGCTAATGCCCTCTGAAGGGGATGTCAACCAGTAGTTTTCCCCTCTTGGATAAAAAGAAAGCTAAAAAAACAAATAAATGAAAAAACCCAAAACAACAGAAGAGGCCCACTGTGTCCATAGCTGGTGAGGAAAAAAGATACATTGAAACATATAGATTTTACCACATTTGTTGTCCTTCTGCCTTTTAGAGATACTTAGGTTTCCTGCAGGCTGGGGATAAATTCAAAACATCTTTTCAGCAAAGTCAAAGAAAAGGTGTCAATCTGCCAGAATTAATATATTATTCATCTAATCTGCTATAATTCATCCATAAATCAGCTCCCTCTAAATAACATGGATGTATTTTTGGCAGCAAGTAAAAGACAAAGCCTGTGAGACTGATAGAAATGTTTTAAAAAGACAGGGCAAATACAGTAAAAAAAAAAAGTAATTTGATAAAGAAACAAAAAGTCCAGGACCCCAGGCTGAAATGAGGCTACAGCCAAGGTTTTCACTGACTCCTTAGAGGTACATGTGGTGGGTTTTTTGATGTCCATGAGACCTCCTTACAACACTGCAGACAAATAGATCAACTTTTAAAAGTGATTCAGATGTACCAAAATGGGCTGGCAATACTGGATATTCTCACTTTTAAAAGAGGATGCTCAGCCTTTCCTTTGAGTTATCCAGATATCATCAGAAATGTAGACGTGCATGCAGAAGGAGAGAGCGAGAGAAGCATTTCAGAAAATTGACAGCCTTGTGGATGAGTTAAAAGCAGAAGCAAGATATATTAAAAATACCAGAGAGAGGGGGATGCACAGAAATACACAGAACCTGGTGATTAAGGCTGTTGTCAATAGGTTCTGACAGTGGGCATGCTCTCAGAGCAGAGGTATTTCAAAAAACATACACACTGAAAGATAAACACATATCTCTAGTGACTCCCTCATCAGGATTGACTCATTTTTCCCCAATCATACCACAGTCAATGAAATTATTTATTAAGGTGGTTTCTGGGGTTATTCTATGGGCAGCACCAACCCTGCTATTTTGCTGGTCAGAGCTGCCTTAAAGAGGTGTGTTCCGACTTCTGTCTTTAAATATCTGATGTATAAGCTTGAGGCTGGGGATGTTGGGGACCAGGACTTCAGGCTTTTGGGGGTTCCTGTGAAGCCTCTTTGAAAGGAGCTCCTACCACAGAGCCACTTCTTGGATTAAGTAACACCCAAGAGGCAAAGCTCATTTTTCCTAGGTCCATTAATCAGTTAATTAGGGTGGTGGATGGTGACACCTGCAGTTTTAAAGAACTGATGTAGAATGCATCTACTCAACTTAGGGACAGGACAGTAGTACACATGAGTACATGGCTGATGCCTGCAGGCAATCAGGTTACTGCCCTGAGACACCAGCTCTGATTTTCCTCCTTCTGCTCACTTTGCCCGCATAACAGAAAATGTTAAAAGCCTATAAAATGATTCAGGCCTTTGAAAAAAATCCTGATGAATTACTTGGTTTTTTTTTTACTAAGTGTTCACAATCCCACTGTAAGATATTGTGAATTTTGCAGTTTCCAAGGCACCGCATGAAAGAAATCTCCTTTCAATTTATTCTCTATAATTTTCTTTCTTTTTCATTGATCATTTGTTATGAGGGGGTGCAAAAAGGGAGTAACTGATTAATTTTCCACTCTCCCCTTCTGATTGCACTCAGTCTTGACCCTTTCCTTCCCCTCTTTTTTTTTCAATAAACCATCTCTGTGCTAAGAACTTCTGCCCCTCTAATTATTACTATTGCTGTTCTCTGTGCACTAGCTGTTGGGCAGGATCAGATACACTACTATCCCAGCCGTGGCACAGCTGAGATAATTTTTTGGCATTTAACTTCTCCTCTTATTATTTTGTATCATTAATTCCACATTGTGGGGGGGCAGAAGGAGAGTGGGATGAATGCACCTTTGCTGAAACAGATAACAGCTAATTTGGTTTCTGAACTGACACGATATTCTGTATGATCAGAAATAATTGTGTTTGCTAGGGAAAATAGTCCCAGCACCCAAGAGAGACTCAATCAAAGCTTGTGGTTTGCTGAGATCTCTTGAAATCCATCAGAAAGGTGACCTTCATCTTTGCATGCCAAAGACAGAGACTAGGCATTGTGGTGCAGGCTGATAGTAGCATCAGCAACTGCAGTGCCCTTTTTTTTCCTCCAATAGGGAAATTCCCCATTCCATAACTCAAATGTAAAAAAGTTGGTATTTTTGAGTTCTTTAATCTTTTCTTACCCTTAGATAAGACTCAAGCTGATGGCCATAACTTCCAATTGTTGTGGTCTTGTTACATTTGTTGTAGCTTATATATGGAAATATGGGTTACATATAGTAATAGCTATGTAGGAAAAAATACTGCCTCAGTGCAACTACCTGTGATTACTTACTCTTTGGATCCTCTTTAGAAGTCTTGTGTATCACCATTCACTATCTCGAAGATCTGGGTGAATTTTGGCTCATGACATGTTAAAGGCATATGATCCCATCCAGAATAGTCAGTTCTGCATCCTTTCATCTGCATACAGCTGTGCTTTGTATACACTATCCTGCTTCATTCTCCTTGAGCAGAATTAACAAGACAGTGTTTTGAATCCAAGCAATTTAGATAATTGCTGGAATATTTCCACCTCCCTAGCTGAACCTAGGTTTGCCCTGTAATTATACCTGAAAGTGCTTAATTTGCACATTCTGTTTATGAAATTAATGACCAAGCTGAGAATAAGAGCTACAGGGAGGCTCCTTTTTTTCCTCTTCAAAGAGCAGGATGATGTGGCAGCTCAGAAATTTTTAAAATGCTGATGTTCTTGTCACAAGCCCACTTATTACAGTGAATAGCTTTATAGTAATGTTATTAATTTACAGTAAGTTAAGACATTTAATGGCATTAAACAAGCAAACCCTAAACACCTGAACAGTAGGCTCTTTAAAAGCACCTAAACTTCTGTGTTCTTGCAATTTAAATGTAGTTAAGAGAACTTTTCCTTATTGTGTATTAAAATGCTTGCTCTTTAGCTGAGAGTTTTGTGATAACATTTTACAGAACAGACTCCAGCACCATGTTCAGTATTTCTCCAGAGCAGACAACGTGAACATCAGCACATCACAACCATGTACAGAAGCTCAGTAGTAAATACAACCTCAGGCCAAACCTCTATATTTATGTCTATGCTTTGACTCCTGGAGCCTGTGGACAGTTTTGTTGACAACAGTGTTTTTATCTGATTAGAAAGTGAGAGTAACGGAAATATTGGGTGACTTTCAGAAATTGGACTGTGGAAAAGTGTCTGGAAAAATATTTTTTTTTATTTCTTCTTTAAATGTAAGTGTTGATAGTGTTGCTAGTATGCCGACACTGATGTTTTGTGCCAGGGTTTGGTCAGTCTCCAACAGGAGCAAGTATTTTTATTGTATAATTTGAGCACAAGTGTATAAGCTCATCCAGTTTGATATATAAATACGAACATGAATATCCAATGAAACATACTTGTGGAGACTAGGTTTAAAACTCATGTGTAGTGCTGGGAAAATACTGACCTTGTCCAAACTCCTTGTGGCACATAAGTGAGAGTAATTTCCTAAACAGACCTACTGAGTAAAAAACTGGAAAAAACCCCATAGAACCAGTAATAGAGGTTAACATTTAGGTTTTGAGAGTTATTAAATCTCTCACTGTGTCCAGCTGTGAAAACTCTAGACATAATATTAGCCACCTTGCTGGGAACCACTCTCCTGGAGACCCTGGAGACACTCTTCCAGTGTCATGAAATAACGACTTACATGTCATCTTTGTGGGTGGAAGCCCTGCTTGGGTTGGGTTTGGCTTTGTTTTCCTGCCAGGTCTGCAGCTAAGTCAATATGTATTTTCACAAAGAAATTTTTTCACGAAGAAACCTTCGTGTAACATGTTCATGGCTGTGAAAAGCGTGTTCTGTTTACAATGAAGCATTGCACAAGCCCCAGCCATATAAATGAGACCAATAGTCTCAGCAGCTACAGCTCATCTTTAGAAATAATAAAACTGAACCACAGAAAATTACTTCAGTCAATGCCTCTCCATCACAGTGTGCCTAAAGGTAAAGGCATTTTTTTTAAACCATAGTATTTTCCACAGAACTATATTGTTTTCATTAATGTAGCCCCCCCCCCCCCCCCCCCCCCNNTAGCCCCCCCCCCCCCCACTTTGTTTTTAGTTTGTGTTCTTAATCTACCATGCCATACGATTGTATCATATTATACAGACATCATATTAGCTAGATACTGCAGTGTTAATTATTATTAAAATGTAATAGTCTGCTATTTTAACTGTGAAATCTCCATTGTATTGCACTAGTGCCCTTTATCCTGTTAATTTCCTACTATTGGAGAGAAATTCAATAGGGAATTGTGAGTATGGTCTGGTAACATTTTCATATCCTATTGGTGATATTTTTAGTTCATGATAGACTATTTTGTGTATCTCATGGAATGTGGAGCATCAGAAGAGAGAACAATGTGGGAATAACCATTTATAAATGATCTCTGTGATTGAAAAAAGAATTAAAAAAAAGAACTGATAATGCAAAGCAACCTAAAAATTACCTAAATGATCTCTGAATACTTAATAAATTGATGGCTGTCATTTCGGAAATTACATTTATATTATCGGGGGATTGTCCTTGGGGTGTCGTGCTCACATCTGTCAAATCAGGGCTATTTTAAGGGTGGGCAGCTGGAGAGAATTGTTGAATCATAGAATGGTTTGTGTTGGAAAATCATCCAACTAAAGATCATCCAGTTCCAACCCCCCTGGGTTGGAAAGCCCCATCCAGCCTAGTCTTGAACTCCTCCAGGGATGGGGCATCCACAGCTTCTCTGGGCAACCAGAGTTTCACCATCAGAATCTCACCACCCTCACAGTAAAGAATTGATTTCTAGTATCTGTTCTGAATTTCCCCTCTTTCAGTTTAAAACAGGTTCCCCTTGTTCTATGTCCCCCCTCCGTGGACAAGTGTCCCTCTGCAGATTTCCTGGAGCTCCTTTAGGGACTGGAAAGGGCTGTAAGTTCTCCCTAGAGGCTTCTCTTCTCCAGGCTCAACACCCCCAACTCTCTCAGCCTGTTCTCACAGCAGAGGGGCTCCAGGCCCTCTGATCAGGGTTGTGTATCTCCTTCTCCCCACGCTATGCAGCAATAGCAGCCTTCAGAAGGGTTCTTCTCAAAATTGTTTCCAGAGGTCAAATGAGAGCCATGGAGACCACAGGTAGTGACCTCAGATGGGTAAGGGGCATCTGAAATGAGGGGTCTGTCCTGTCCCAACAGAGGAATGGGGACCCCAGTGTCACCCAATGCAGGTCCCTGGAGCAAGTTCAGACCTCACATTCACAATATGTCTCATAAAAAGTCTGAAAGAATGAGAGGGGTAAGAGCAAAAAGCACTCAGTTTTTCTCATCAATCACATTTCTACAGGCTTATGGTGCATGAGTGTCAGAGAGAAGTGTCAGACCTGTCTGTAGAAGGCACAGCAGCTCTGGCAATCCTGTAGTGTTATACCCATGTTGTCACTGTCACTTACAACAAAATTTAGGCTTGTTTCACCCACCACCTTCCCCAGCAGCAGGACTCGTTTTGAGTGAGATGCTGCCACTTTGTGTAAGCTGGGCATGGCCCCTGCCCCTACGTGTTCATAGTTATGTGCCCTGTTTGCATGATGGCTACATGGTCTGTTTTTCAAACCTAGTGTTTATTGCATATGTAGGTTTCAAGTATTCAAGTTGGGGACCTCTTTTTCAAAAGATTTCCCTTCCTTTTCATCAACATTTCAAAAGACTGTCAAAAGCTGTTAGAAAATCCTGCAATTATAAAACTTTTTTTGAGTATTTTTTGTCATTTGGGAGTGTGATTTAGGCATTTCTCTAATTGGTTTGTGCCACTTATTTAAAAAATGGATAGAGTTCCTGTGGAGCCTTTTATTTGCTTTATTGAAAGGAGCACAGGTTTTGTGCCAGGAGGCTTTGAAGAGAAAACTCTAGGGTTTGGACCTACCCTTTCCTATGCTTTGGGGATTCAATAACCTGAGAAATGTGACAGTAAAGGGAAGCAAAGAGATGGGGTAACCAAAAGAGAAATGAGGATGAGAGGTGATTTGATTTGGACAAAGCGAGTGGAGGGGGAGAAACTAAAAAGGAGGAAATGATTGATGAGAAGAGTAAAGGGAGATCCTGTGATGTGATCTTTCTTGTGGCAAACATAGGAATATACCTTATCTTGAGAGCAATACCTTCGAAAGGATGTTTATATGTGAACTGACTGCTGAGACAGTTTCTGATTACATAAAAAAGGAAATAATTACTACATGGCTGCTGCCATTAATGTCTTGACAGGGCAATAGTGAAATCAGCAGCAAAATTTCTCTTGAGCTGTAGCCCTCTGGTATCTTTAACTTTACTCACTTAAATATCTGCAGTGTGTGAAGGTTTTTTTTTCTATGAAAATTCTTAGGATTGTCTGAAACCACTTAGTGAATGATGTTAGGTAGGTAAAGGGATGACTTGCCGTACTCTAAATAAATGGAAACACCTCGTTGACCTTCAGGCAGATGCTGTTAAAGCACAGCAACATCTTCTGTGAAAGAAAGCTTGAATTTCCTGCTGCTGAAGGGCTCTCCCTCTCACAAACCACCACCAGCTATGGCAGTGGTACTCCAGGTGCCTGTGTCTCCCATACGTTCTTCATGGGACACTGCTGAGAGGTGAAATCTTGCTCCTCGGGAAGGAGATGGATTCAGTTCTCACATGACACCACCAGAAATAATTGCTCTGCTCTGAAAAAAGGACCTGGAAACATGGTGGTTTCATTCCATAACAAAGGCAAAAGGGCTTTTCATGCACTTCAGATAATCATTAAATTGTGAGAAGGGGAGTCTGATGTTGGGAAAGCCCCTGGAGCAGGCATTTATCTGTAAGAGACATGGTTTCACTGACTTTCACTGAATTTTTTTAGAATTGGAAGGGACCGTAGAGATCATCCAGTCCAACTCCCCTGCTGAAGCAAGATTGCCCAAAGCTAGAGTAAGTCACTCAGAACGGCATCCAGGTGGGGCTTGAAAATCTCCAAAGAAGGGGACTCCACAACCTCCC
>BJBW01009448.1:4160-19025 GCA_004320125.1 Scolopax mira | reverse complement strand
CCCTTGAGGGACTGGAAGGGGCTCTAAGGTCTCCCTGGAACCTTTTCTTCTCCAGGCTGAACCCCTCCAACTCCCTCAGCCTGTCCTCCCAGCAGAGGGGCTCCAGCCCTCCCAGCATCTCCATAGCCTCCTGTGGCCCCTCTCCAACAAGTCCGTGTCTTTCTGCTGTTGGTGGCCCTAGAGCTGGAGGCAGAACTGCAGGTGGCTCTCCCCAGAGCAGAGATCTCCCCCCCTTGCCCTGGTGGCCACGCTGCTGGGGATGCAGCCCAGGATGCGGAGGGCCTTCTCCTGTTGCCAGCTCATGTTGCACTTCTCATCCACCAACACCCCCAGGCTCCTCAGGGCTGCTCTCCATCCATTCTCCACCCAACCTGTACTTGTGCCTGGGATTGCCAGGTCCCAGATCGAGAACCTTGCACTTGGCCTGGTTGAACTTCATGAGGTTCACATGTGCCCACCTCTCAAGGCTGTCCAGGTCCCTCTGGATGCCATCCCTTCCCTCCAGCGTGTTGACTGTACCACACAGCCCGGTGTCTTAATACAGCATTTTTCTTCCATGTGAAAGTCCTAAGAATTGGGCGTTGTTATGCTCCATTGCTTCAACAGCTGCTGGGCTTCACCCAGGAAACAGCTGCTCTTGCATTGAGCCATCAGCATATTTTTGTCATTTTAACGGAAGTGCCAATATATGAACTGAAAAGTCTAAATTTAGGTGGCCAGATCTCTTTTCTGAAAGCATTCATTTGCTGGTTGGTACAGGGAGGCTGTACAATGCCACACAGGCTCTGCAGCTCCCTGCCACCTGGAGACAGGCAGGACTTTACCACATCTATCCCTCAGATGTGGTGTAACCTGCCCCTCTGCCAGGCGAGGAAAAGTCCAGGGTTACATTGGGGATAAACGGTCCCTCTCCACCACCAGTTGTGAGTAGCCAGAACCAGTCCCAGGATCTCCCCTGTGAGTCCATCCCTCTGGGAATACAGACTGGGAATACAGCACGAGATCTTCTTGAGCCTCACCTAAACCCTGCTGAGAAGTCTCCAACGGCTGGCCCAGGTCTCTGCTACAGCAGTGCTGCTCTGCCAAGGCTTGGGTTTTTTAAATGTCAGTGCCTCTCCTTGGTCAGCAGCTGGAGAAACCATGCTTTAAATGTCTATGATTCCCAAAAATAATACCAAAGCAGAAATACTTAAAAATTAATATTTTTTTTTGCTTACATCATTCTCTTTTTGAGCTGAGGAGCGAGCAGGGTGAGCTGCTGGCTCTGGGAACATTTCAGCTGCTCTGAGAGAAGGCTCTATGGAAAGACTTCTTTGCTCTTGGTCCAACACTCACATAGAACCGCACGGAACTACTGCAAATAAAAGAAATCCAAAATTCCCCTGCTCATTCTCTGGAAAATTTAACCAAAAAGCAGCTAGTGCTGAGTCAGAGCCGAAATGCACCTGCAGCTCCACTGTGCTCCTCCGCAGCCCCATGGCTCTGGTGGGTAACCAGGAGTTGCCCGTTACAGCAGCAGCAAAGGGCCAGGTTTCCCACTGTAAATCCCTCGGCGAGCTCCCCATCTCCACCCTTTGCATGAAAGTCCTCCCCCCGGGAATATCCACAGGGAGCCCTTCTTTGTCCCAACCCATCCTGCTGCCCAGCCCCACAGAGCAACTGGGACCTCCTCCTGCTTTGCCTGCATCTGTCCCCCCTCCCGATGGGATTCAACCGGGACGCTAAGCACCTCCACAAACACCTAACGCAGCAGGGCTTTGGATTATTTGGATTGGCAGGGAAGGCATAACAAGCAGCAGTGGCCAGAAGTCAGAGCCAGACCCGCTCCGTTTTGAAATAACACCCGGATGTGTTTGGAGAAGCCAAGGCCATTTATTGCTGAGCAAAGTGTGAGAAGGGGATCTCCATCCCTTCGGCCTCTTCATACAAGACCGGTCACTTCTCCGCAGCAAAGCTCAAACACAGCAGAGCAGGACTTGGCCAGGTGAACCCCAGGCACTGGAAAAAAACCCTGCTTATTCATCTTATTTACAATAACCCCAAGGTTTAATTTTGCAAACAGAGATCTCCTCATGAGGCAGTGCTCATGACCTTCAGTGAAGGGCTGAACTGTGGTGGAAGGAAGCATTGGGTATGATCCTCCTCCTCTTGCCCTAGCGCCAGGGACACTGGAGATAGCCTCCAGGGTGGTCCCATCAGGGATGGCACTACAGGACAATGTCACGTCCCTTGTCCCCAGCTCCCTGCCATCCCTAGAGGCTCTGTTCAAGCTCTGATTGCTCCTCAGATGTGCCAAAAATGCTGGAATAAATGGCCAACTTGGCACCTTTATGCCCCTTTTCCTTCGACACAAAGACTAAGTGTAGACAATAGACCTTTTTTCAGCCATTCTTGATGTTTTCACATGCCGTGTACATTAAAAAGCACCTGTGATACTTTAAAAAAGAAAATGTGTTACAAGCAGCTACTTCTCCCCACGGAGGAACAAGACAATGGCTCCTGCAAGGGAATTTCAGAGAAAGAGGAGCTGTTTGAGTTTGGCAGCTGCTAGGGGATATTGGCCCCCCTGCTGAGCTCAGCACGTTATTATTTTTTTTGTGCTGAATGTATACAAGCAAGGTCCAGAAATTGTGTCGTACAGCTACTTAAGGAGAGGAAGCCCAGTGACAAAGAGAAAACTTGGCAAACTCTCGGGATCAATGGAAAGAGCCCGAGTCACCCCACGTTCTCCAGCTGACTCGCTGGGCCCCTGGAGCAGGGGGGGCTGCAAAGCAGGGTCCCCCTTCCTCATAAGAAGCTTCTCCACCTCTTTAGGAAAGGTAACCCTGTGCCCAAAAAGAACTTTTTTTTCCATTATATTAGTTGATTTATTAAGTGATGTTTCATCTGTCCATAATCCTGTCTGTGTTACGAGACTGATGCTCATTTAACCTGCTCTTCAAAAGCTGCAGAGAAGGATATCCCCTAGTTCTCCCACACAATCACTGTCCTCCTGTTAAGGCAGTTTCCTATTGCCCAGCCTCCCTTTTCCTTGCTGCAGTTAAAAGCCCTTGTTTTCTGGTCCCGTTCCCAGTGGATTTAGAAAACAAATTAGTCCCTTCCTCTCAGTGTAATTAAAGATCTGGTCATGTCTCCACTTTCATGGACTAAGCAAGACGGTTTTGCCAGCCCACTGCCCAGTAAGCCAGAAGAGAAAAGCATGGGAAAGATCTCAAAAGTCAGGTCTGATTTTCAAAGCCAAATCCTATCTGGAAAGAGAACTTGTTTTATTGTGTGTTCACTGTGATTTACACACTGGTTTGGTTCCTGTTTGGCTGGGATCACTGTCATAAAGCCTCAGACAAAAGAACAATTATGGCTCCGACACCATTACATGAGACAAAATGAGATCAATCAGGAGCTCGCTACACCCAGATGGTCCCGAGGGGTGGGCTCTGGGCCAACTCCCAGTAACACACATCCACTGGACACTAAAGATCTCAATCCAGATGCACAGCACTATCAGGGCATTCATCCAACCTCTATCAGACACCTACAGTGTGGGTACCTACCACGAAGTTCATCATCTACATGGCTTCTATGGCTCCTGGTAAGAAATGAGATGTTTCAGGCTGTAGCTCCTCCAGCCACAGCTGGAGTAAGGTAGAAGTCTGAAATCTGAAACAAGGTAGAGATCTGAAAGAGGTTAGGGTAAGAGGATTCTGGTCTTCTTCATTGGAACAAGATGATCTTTAAGGTCCCTTCCAACACAAACCATACTATGATTCCTTGGTAAGAAAGAAAGCCAGGAAAGATCTCACAGAGAGATGTAGAGCAGCAGGTGAGATGAATCTCACGGCCAGGGAGGACAGATTTGGGCTGGAAAGGGGTGCACAAGGCCCATTCTGCCAAATCTGGCACTACTTGGCTGGGTGTCCCCTTCCTGCCACCCCACCAAGCGCTGCACCTCATGGTTGACCACAGCTGTAATGGGGCTATGGGCAGAGCGAGCCAGAAGGATTCAGCCCTTACTGCTGTACCTTTTTGCCCAAAAACTTTAGCTCTCCTGGGACTCTGGCAAGATGGATCACCAGTGGAATCAGATCCAGCTGGTCTCTGTAACGTACTTTCATGTACAAACAGCTCACGGGGAGGGAACGACCCCCCTGATTTATGTGGCCTCATATTTTCCCTGTAACAGGGAGATGGATCCCTGAAGGCTTCAGCTCCATCTGCATTTATTCTGGCTCAATAAATTCCAGCACTAATTTACCAAGAACTTGATAGTTTTGCAGTGTTTGCTGCTACTTCTTTGCTAATGCTTTTGGGGAAAACATGTCTTTCAAAGCCATTCCTACAGAAGGTGAGGAAAATCCAAACCAGACAACCAGCAATAACACCAATGTGTTAGTGACAGTCACAGATGAGCACCACTAATGCTCTTATTCTTTCATTTCAGGTACTACAGTCTCCACAAATTCCTCTGTCCAGGCTGTAACAGGTACCTCCTGTTGTGATCTGCTCTGGGTATCTGTTTGGATGTGGATGCACGTGCCCGTGTGGGGATGAAAATGGAGAATCCACAAATGGGAACCAGATTCAAAACTCCCCTCAGCTGAAGCACCTTTTCCCAGCACCCTGCATTGCCCACCTCTGCTGGCCCCATCTATCACCCTTCACCCCCAGATCTCCAGGGGCTAGGACGGGCGCTGTATCCCAGAGGATGACCATGTCTGGCTCCCCTTTTTGCCTGGAAGAGAGAAATTCCAGGAATCCTAGTGAAACCAGGAGGATCCTGTCTCCTCTTTGCTTCCCATCTCCCCCAGCTGTTTCCTAGCAGCTTGCATGCTCTCACCCAAGGATCCTCAGATCCTTTGCCCACAGATCCAACCCAATAGCCACACCAGTCACAAATTCCTTCCTTAGCATCCCTCGCCCCCATCACTCTTACTGGCTATTATGGTCCATTTCCAGCCCATCCTTCAACCCTCCCTGTGGGGATCCCATCAACAAAGAGCACATGTAGATGTCATCTCCGTATCTCCACTTGTGTTACAGGTCAATCCCAATCGACAACACACAGCTCTGAAGTGAAGAGCCACCCCTCAGGTAATGCTCATAGAACAGAAACATGGAATCATAGTCACATCATCATTTCACATCATCAAGTCCAACCATCAACCAACCTAACATTTGACAAAAACCATCACTGAACCATTATGTGGAGCCCTAAGAGTGCAGCTCGGGGGCATCCAGGCTTGTAACTGGTCTGACCTTCAGGCTCCCTGGGTCATCCAGAAATAAATGGGTCTGTGCAGCAGTGGGTTAGATGAGAACAGTAGTGGGGAAGAAGGAAATTCTGTGGCGTACGGGCTTCTGACCCAGCCAGCTCACCCCAGAGGGACCAAGGCACGGGTGAGAGCAAGAACAGGGGAAAATAAGGTAAACCCTTGAATGGACAAAAGATATGACTGCCCAGAGCCCAGGCAGAGAGCCAGGCTGGGTGGTGTCTGCGTTGCCACATCCTCCCACCTGGCATCACCCACAGCTCCCCATGCTCAGACCACCAGGATTGGGCAGTACGTCCATGCACGGTGTGTCGCACACCGCGGCTCCGGGTGTCCTGTGGAAGGAACAGCAATGGAGTCATTGCTCCAACAGCTTCCCCACATTATTACAGTTCCATACTGTTCTCTCAACAAGACTGACCCTCCCTTTTTTTTTTTTTTAATTAAAAACTCCCAGTGCTTTGCACACCCTCAGTACTTCCCATACAACACGTTCCCCATTTCTCCAGAAGGAAAAGTGGAGGCTTGTCTTAAATCACACAATCTGTCAGCACAGGGACGAACACCACCTTAGCTCCAATTTATTATTCATGTTGAGGATTTCACTTTCATATTTACCTTCATGGGAACAGCAGTCACTCACAAGATTTAAAACTAGTAAGAACCTCTGAGGAGTTCCCTCACTTTTTTTCTGCTTTCCCTCTCTGCTGAAACCAGCTTCAGGACATCACCAGGTGTTGGTGGTCCCACAGAAGCCCTGGAAGGGTTTGGCAGAAAGTTACATGTTTCAGTCTGAAAAATATAAATACAAAAATACAAAACCAAATATACAAAAAGAGATCTTCCCAACTCCAGATCCACATCTGTTGGTCCACTTGGATCTCTGGAGACAAATATCTTCCCGCTGTGTTTTGGGAAAGAAAGCTCTCTCTAAGCACAGCTACTTGTCCAAAGGGACCCCAAAAATATAAAGGAAAAAGATCTCAAAAAGATCTCATGTTCTGCTTTCATGCCCTGCAGAAAAAAGCAACCTGTTCCTAAATTCAAACATTTTGATGAAGCATTTGGATAAAAGGGGGAGGGGGGGGAACAACACCTTAAAATAATTTTCACTCTTTTTTCATTCTTACTGGAAACTCAAGAGAAGTCTAGACAAGGAACTGGCCTATAAATTCCAAACTGGTGATGCACTCTTCCTTGCAGAGAGCTTGTTGAAAGCTTTTTTTCCCACTTCTTTCTCTGGATCATGTTCTTGCCACGCAGCTTTGAGTAGCGGGTGGAGGATGTTGACAGAGCCTCCAGACAACTGCAAGAACCGAATTATTTGTGCTCAGAGACCCTCGGTGAAACGAAACATAAAAGTTACCGTTTCAGATAAGAAGCAAACAAACACGTGGGTGCCAGGCAGCTCAGGCCAGTGAAAGTGTCCAGTGATAAAAATATCTTCCTTTTCAAAACAAAAAAAAAGTGGTGGCAAAAACCAGACTTTTTCCATGTGCCTCCTGAGCTCTGCCATGTCAGCACCTCTGTACAATAAAAAACAACCCAAAAGCTAGTGCTGAAGTGCAAGAGATCCCTGACTCTGAGCAGGATGAAGGTGATTTCCTTGTCTACTCACACAGATTATCCATAACTCCTTTCCCAAGGAGTGTGAGGACTCTTTGCAGTAGCCATGCCTCCCTCCACGCCGTTTCTGAGCAGAGCTCTTTGACGTAATGCTACCCTCCCTCTACAGAGCCTTCAGTAAAATCGACACCACCCACCGACCTGGAGCTCACCTCCGTGGGTCAAACAACGACAGCCAAACCCTCTTCCCTCACCACAACGCTGCTGGCATCAATTATGCAAGGTAAGTATGGAAAACACCATGGAAAACTCAAATTTTTGCTTAGGCAAGACCTGTTAAGACTGGGGTAGCCCACGCCAAGCTACTTAGATAAGTGTAAGCAACTTTTCTCTTTGAGGCTTTGCTAAAAGAGCAGCCCATTCCAGCTCCCCCAAAACACAGGGCTGGATAGAACCATGGCCTGGTTGTGGCAGCCAGATGATGCTCCACTGAGCTCCCTAATCTTTTGTGTAGGACCTATAGGCACCCAGCCCTCCCCAGCTGACATCTCCCAAGCAGACCTCTCGTGGACATTCTCCAAATTGACTGCAAAGCTTGCTACCTGCACCTCTTGGCACTTGTTTGGAGGGGAAGCCTCATGCAAACAAAGTTCTTCCACCCCATGGAAACCCAACAGCTCTCCATAACACAATTAGTAGCAGCTTCAAGTGTTAATTCTCCTTTCCCATGTTTTTCTTTATCTAGATGAGAAGTCTAATGACAGCAGAAGCACAGCAGCTTCACCACCTCAAGGTACTTTGTCCTTTTATAAAGTAACAAAAAGTTTAGATAATTTCATGACAATTACCTTACTTGGTTGACATGGTGCAGGTTTTTTAAGCACTAGTCTTTGTCCTGGGTTTGAGCCATGAGTAACACCCAAAATCACGTCTGGTATCCTTACAAGACCAAATTAATATCCTCTTCCTGGGAGTACCTTGAACAGTTGAAAGACTGATAAATGTATAGGAAAAGGGAGCCCTTTGAACATCCTTTAAAAAAAAACAAAAAACATTTTGCTTTTGACAGCTTGCTTAGCCCATAAAATCACCAAATCACAGAATGGTTTGAGTTGGAAGGGACCTTAAAGACCATCCAGTTCCATCCAGGGACACCTCCCACCAGACCAGCTTGCTCAAAATCCCATCCAACCCAGCCTTGAACCCCTCCAGGGATGGGGCAGCCAGAAGCCCAGGCTGTAAGACAAATTAAAGAATTCAGTAAGAGTTTTCTCAGAACGAGGGCAGAATCCAAGAGAGCGAGAAGACTGAAATCTGACAACTGAGCCAGTTCCCTGCTAAAGATTCAGCCTCAAAATTCTGCAACGGTCAAGACAGGAACTATGAGGCTCTGGCTCTCCCAATACCTCTCAGGTCTTCTCTAAGGCAGGCAAGGTGGAATGCCCATGGTCAGCTCTGCCTGCACAGATGTCCAACCAGCAGGCCTGTGCAGTAGATAATCTGGCCATTCAGCACCCACCCAGGAGGCAACAAAGGGGTTTTTTTTCTCTGCACAAGTGAAACACATGGGCTAGCTTTAAATTTGCTTGCACAGGCGTTGGAAGCAGCTGACACAAACCAAACAGCTCCATTTAAGCCAGTCCATCCCACTGAGAACTGGAGCCCTTGCTCCAACAAACCTCTAGGCTGCCACAGTCAGACCACGTAGAGTTTACACATCAGCCAACTCAAGCTAGTGCAGTTCCTTCCAGATGACCCAGGAACTAATTCCAAGGTCAAGCTGAACAGTCAGTCCACACCCAGAATCTGCAGAATTTCTTCCCCTAAGCAAATTATTATTTTTTTTTTAAGTCCCAATGTTTACGAGCAATAGCAAATCTATTACCTTCCCAGTTCACTCCTCTGGTATTCAATTGCCATATCTGCCCAAAAACTGCATCTGGGACTGCAGAACTTAGAAAATTTATACCAGGATATTTGAATGTTGGTTCCTTCCGTTTCTATTTGGACATGGAAAATAGTATTAAAGTATGTTTGGCGGGAAGATTTTAGTCTGAGTATGAATTCCATGTTTTCTCAGCTATCACCAGCACCACCAAGACTCCATCCTCCTCTCCAGCACGCCCATTAATCTTTTTTGGTTACCAGATGATACTCAAGGACAAGACTCACATTGTCTTTCTCTGTACAGGTCAAGAGCCCAAGAGAAGCGAGAGCACCACAACATCCACAACTCATGGTGCTTCCTCCTTCATCTCACAGAGAGGTAATTACTATAATCTATATTTTATAGCCCTTTTCACAGCCAACAGCAAGGCCATCACACTGCTGTCTTCAAGGCAGCATTGGGAAGGGCTAACGAGTACCCAGGGGTGCTGGCCACGCTACCTAGCCCTTGAAAAGCCTGTGAAGCTCCACAGAAGCAGCACTTTGGGGCAATCTGTTGAGCCTGAGAACGGTGGCTGTGAGTCACAGCGGGGAAAGTGCCACAGTGGCAGAAGGCTGTGGGAGACAGGACAAGACCCTTCCCTCCTCAAACGTGCTGCAGTGTGTTTATTGAATACCTGCAGGTGTTCAATAAAAGGGGTCACACCAAGGCAATCTGATTCCTCACACAGGGCTTGGACACTCTGCTGATAACGTTGGTAGGGCTGGGAAGTGCATGTTAGGTCCTGTAGCATTGCTGGGAAACCTCTTCCGCACCTTGAAGAAAGACTTTTATATAGAACTACCTCTTTTTTCCCTCTTGCAGGCACTTCAAATCCCATCACACCAACACCAGAGGCCTCTGGCTACTTGCCTGAGCCCACTCCGACGGATGACAAATCACCACTGACGGTGGTAGCTTTTGGTAAGGTCTCACCCAGCCTCAAAGACACTGCCCTGGAGACAGCTCCACAGTCTGCCTGATCCTGGAGTTTTCAGAGTGCAAGGGAAAACCCTAGAGAAAAAGACTTGCCACCAGCAGGCAATAAAGCACCTAAAAAATACTCCCAGCCATGCCCAGTATACAAGGGACAGACAATTTGGAAATCCACCACAGCTATACCTGAGCTTGGGATCTCGCTCCCAGCACCAGTGTTTGCCCCACTCCATGTCAGGACCAAACCTGGGCACAAACAATCCCACACCATGCCTTTGTTTCCCTCATAGTTTCTAGAATAAACCTGGAAGATTAGATGGGGGTGTTTTTTTTCCCTGTAAACCTGTTGGGACTTCATTCCCACCCTGCCCTTGAGCAGTTCACCTGCTTGGCAGGAAGCAGCCAAGTCCTCCACATCCATCAGACTGCAGGAGGATGGAGCAAGACATGGCATACCTTAATTTGGCACTAGACTTGAAGATAGGCACGGGGCAGATTTGAGACATGTTCTGCCTTGGGCTATACTGTCCCCCAAACAAACAGAAAAAACACAATTTGCTCATTTCCATCACACTGTAGGAAAAAAAGTGTTATTTCAGAAGCATTTTTAAAAGTCAAGTGTTAACTTCATGAGAGCCATTTGCTTATGTCCTCCAAGAGAAGGCAATCCTGAAGCAGTCCTAATGGGACAAGACTACCATGCAAATAATAGTTTGATTTATTTAGGCCAGATGTCAGAACCAAATCTGTGCTTGGCCACTGGTTTATGAGACAGCCAACATCACTCACAATCCTAAACTTGCCTCTCCCCATTATATTACCTATTTACCTGAGTTTATATACCTTTAGGATAAGATTTACCACCTGTGGTAGGGACATACTGATGGCAATCAATCCCCAGGGTAATCAGCTGACTTCTGCCCTCCTGGCACTGCCTTGCCAATTAAGTATTTATTCATCAGAAGCCCTTTGAGGCTGAAACACAAGAGGATACTCTAATGACCTCTTATTTCTCTGCCTATTACGTACCATGCTCATTTTAATGGAAATACTGATTTCCTACCCAAATTGAGGTGGCAGTCAAAGATTTTCCTCCACCCCAGAAGCTGAGGATGGGTACAATGTATTATCAATCACAGAGAGTTCTTTCCTCCATCCCCAGGTGTCATCAGCTTCATAGTTATCCTGATAGTGGTTGTGATCATTCTGGTCAGTGTGGTCAGCCTGAGGTTCAAGTGCAACCGCTCGAAGGACTCAGAAGGTATTTTCCTGGCGCAATCTGTCTTTCCCTAACCAAAAAATCCATCAGTTTCCACGGGGATTTAGCAATTCCTAAAAGATGCTTTTAAAGAGCTTACACGGTGGGCAGGTTTTGAAGTCAAGTTGGAACTGCTGGATGAAGCATGACCACCTCTTTAGAGCCCCAGCCCAAACCCATCCACACAAGGCAACACTCTCACGTGTGCCAGAGTTAACTGTACAGGCTTCCAGGGGGGCAGCACTTCCAGCACTTCTAGTTTGACCCTCGTCTTTCCCAGGAATTCCATTTCCCACCAAGCAGTGCCCACTAGAGGGCAAGGCTGCTCTACAGCAAGCCGGGAGCTGCCAAAAGAGCAAAGGATGTTAGGGACTGAAGAGGCAGCCAAGCATCCGGTCCTGCCTCTGTGTCACAGCTCGAGTATCCCCCGTGGTGTCTCTAATCTCATTTGTGTTTCATTTATAACTCTGTAAAACGTAATTCTGACTTATTTTATTGCTTGGCTGTGACATTTTCTCACCTGTGCGTCACCAACTGCCTTTCTCCCTCCAGACAAACAGAAACCAGGGACCTCCATGGTATCAGAGAGGTAAGGCTGCTCACACCATTCACGTCCGATTGAAAGGGCCAATTTTATATCAGAAGTAATTTTAGCAAGGAAAAGAGGCTGCTTTGGTTATTTGGGGCAGAAGGAAGCATTTCCAGGCATCTTTGAAACACATAAAAAAACCAAAATGAGCACTGACAGCACTTCATCCTCAGCCTGATGGAGATAAAGGCTGAAGTTCAATATTTAGGGGCCTCATTTCAAAGCTGTATTGATATCTGTGAAGACTCACCACCTTCCAAATGCTGTTTGCTTGGTTTTCTTTGCCTAGATACAGGCTTCAGGTCTAAATCTGGTCTAAAGCAGCCTCGGTGAGATAAGAGATGGGGCCCAAAAATATCTTCTGTAATGCCTATTACTGTTACCTAGCAAGAGTGGGATAAGGGGGTCCCAGTCCACAGACTTTTGGACGAAAAGCGCCAAGTGGCGGATGGTCCATCTGAACCCCACAGTCCATCACTGCTACCCAAGAAGAGAGGCTGCAGGTGGGAAAGCAGCAGGAAATAAGAGCAGGAAGGGACCAAAACTCCTACTTTTCATCTGATAGTTTCCTATCAAAGCAATAAACTCTGCTTTGGAAAGAGGCAAGGGACCTGGGAAGCAAAGCCCCTAAGTATTTAGGTGCCAAAGTTGCATCAACATGAATAGTTCACAAATAACCTTAATGATCATGCTCTGAATGATCCGAGACACTGAGACAGGACATAGCAGAGCAGAGGCCTGTGCCCCCCAAGCACCCTAATCCCCAAAGCCATATCCAGCCCTCAGGGTAGGAGAGAAGGGAATTCCACCTTCCTAACACTCCTCTTAACTCACACTCTTTAGAGAGACACTGGCAATTCATGAGCAGCAGCGTGGGATGTAAAAATATCTCCCTGTGTATGACAAATAAGCTTACGGGCAGAGGACAGAGGGACATGGCAACCTTTCCTTCTGTTCCACTTCTGGTAATGGCTGCAGGGCCAGGAGGTAACAATTCAGTCACTGGGAACCAGATCCAAACTGCTCCTTGATTCTGCCTACAACAGTGACATGGATGACAACAGTGCTTTCTGTTGGGCATCCAAATTTGGATGTGCTGCTTGTTTCTCCAGAGACCTGTGAGCCTGTGTTCAGACAGAGGATGGAGACTTTGGCGCTAAGCACAGGCCTGAACCGGGCCAGCAGCTCAGCCCTTCTCCTGTGTCCCCACTGGCCACAGCCCTGCCAGTTCACCCCCAGTTTTGTGCAAAGAAACTCCCTCCTCCTCTTTTCCAGAGTAGTTAATGCAGCCTTCTCTTCCCGACAGCTGCTCGGCAGGCACAAGCCAGAAGGATAACAGCATCACTCTCATCTCCATGAAGAACATCAACATGAACAACAGCATGAGTTACCCACCATCAGAAAAGGTTTCCCTTTTAAGTCTTGCCTTTTAGAGAGTTAGCTGGGGATTACTTACCTTGCTGGATAAGAGCATGCCTTTGAGTTACTTCTTTGCTCTCTCACTCCTTCAGAAAGATAATAAAAACATCTGCCATCAAACTCCTAAAGGGCCAGACGGCTTCCAGCTGAAAAATTTGGGTGCCCATCTGAGGTTTATCCAAGCTGCCTGATCCAGGCATCATGTACACCTCTCGTAAATAGGTGCCATCACCCAGGGCCAGCAATTGGCCCTAGTGTGGTTTGTCACTAAATGAGGAGGTAAATAAGCCAGCCTGCCTGAAAACACCCTCGAGTCCAAGCTCACCGCAGGCGGCACTGGAGCACGTACCCAGCAGTACTCTCACATCCATCCCACACGAGTAATTCGCATCATTTTAAGCTGTTTTAAAGCTAAACTGGCAGGGAACTGGGTTGGAGGGAACACCATCACTTATTTTGCCAGCCCAAACAAGCTGCTGATGCACCATGTTCTGTTCCTTTTACAGGTGCTATGAAGCCAAGGACCCAGAGCTTGAAGCTGACTCCTGACAACTAGCAGTGACCATCTAGGTTCTTTTTTTATTTTTTTTTTTTTTTTTTACCTTGGGGAAAGAGCAAGGGTGGACTTTATATATAAATTATTATGTCCTTTCTGATCACTACACTTACAGTAGGATCCCACATAGCTTCCTCGCCTGGGGTCTAAGGGCTTTCTCCAGTTGCAGCCTGCCATGCTCAGTGGTTGATATCTAACTCTGTTTGTTATATGCCTTCAAAGCCTCAGATGATTCCAGCAGCAAGAAGCACCAAGGAACCATCTACTTTGCTAATAAACTGCTGCCTTAGATTAATGGCCTTTATAGTCCATGTGAGCCAGTAATGGGCTCGTTAATCAGTACAGCCCCACAGTGAGTCAATCCCAAGCATTAGAAAGGCATGATCTGAAACTGAAGGTCTAATGGGACATAAATGGCCAAGTCCGAGGTCAAATCCTTATCCTTGGTGCCCCCGTTGTCCCCGCAGCAGTGGGGATGACCACATCTGCCTACCTCACAGGGTTGTTGTGAGGCTACCTAAATCAATGCCTGTAAAGCATTTGGAGAGCCACGAATTAAAGGTGCTGCTGAAATGCAAATTGCTGTCTCAAATACCTCATCGTTAATAACTGAGCTTCAGCCAGGCAGCTCGCTACCTCCCCACAGGTCCAACGTGCTCAAAGACAACTCATCTTAAGTGTAAAGAACAAGGTCTCTGCACAGACAGAGTTTTATCTGGGTGCAAAAAGGAGTGGCCCCAAGCAAACGATGAGCTACTTCAGCTCCTGAGGTTTGGTAGCCCGAGTTTGCTGGGAGAGCTTCCACCTTCTGGATCACCACTCTCCCAGAACTTCCCCATAGACCAGAAAAGTGGATGCCCCTTCCCGTTCAGCCAGAGCACCAGGAGCCATCAGTGCACCCTCAAGTGGCCACAATAAAGAGAAGAGTCCTCCATTAAACCCCCCAGTGCAACAGCTCACGTTTGGAGCCAGTTGGATCACAACCTGAGCTGGCTCAAACCCATCTGCCAGTCACTTTCACCACCAACAGCAAAACAGAACCTTGTAAGCTGAGACATGGAGGAAGAGAAGGCTCTGGGGACACCTCAGAGTCCCTTCCAGCACCTAAAGAAGGCCTATAGGAGAGATGGGGAGGGACTCTTCGTGAGGGAGTGTAGTGATGAGGGGAATGGTTTCAAACTGGAAAAGAGATTTAGATGAGAGATCAGGAAGAAATTCTTTGGTGTGAGGGTGGTGAGAGCCTGGCCCAGGTTGCCCAGAGAAGCTGTGGCTGCCCCATCCCTGGAGGGGTTCAAGGGCAGGTTAGATGGGGCTTGGAGCAACGTGGTGTGGTGGGAGGTGTCCCTG
>BJBW01009446.1:25854-76657 GCA_004320125.1 Scolopax mira | reverse complement strand
AGAAAATTAGTTCTGTTTTACCTCAAACCAGGACAACTCGGAAACATTTTGCTTAGTGTAATCAATTGGTCTTTGTTCAGACAAGTTCAGGATCTTCCTTAGCTACAACTATGGGAAAATGTTACTGAGTTCTCTTTTATTTTTTTAATTCCACATCATTTGGTTATTGATTACGCTTTCTTTTTTTTTTTTTTTACCTTTTTTTTTTGATTCTTTTCCATCTTTTAAATTCTACATGATTGAGTCTAAATGCATTAAAATGCCTTTCTCTCTCAATATTGACCTTCATTGAAATTAGCCAGTTGCATTAAATAGTAGACAAAGCAGTTGAATCATTAGTGGATGTGGTCTTTCCTATACAAATTTTCATGTGCTTGTGCTAAATGCACAGACTAAGGCTGATTCTGAGACATCTAACTTCATTTAATTACCTTAAGTTTGTTCATCAACTGAAGCAAACAGAATGAAGCCTTCCAAAACTCACCGGCTTATCAGAATGTCAAAATAGCTTTTAAATTAATATAGGAGATGAGACTTTACCTTTTGATCTTTGAAGCAATTCATCATTTACAAAGAAAAGAAAGCTCTAAGTGAGGGAAAACAGCTTATTTCTTTATCAAGGAGTTTAGATCCTCAAAAGGGCACTATGCACATCAAGTAGAGCTTTTTAATTAAGCTCACTAAAAAAAATGCTAAATCTTTCTATATAAGTATTTATATTCAGTGAGCAGCACTTTTTGCCTTTGTTAAACATTGATTAATATCACAGGCGTCTCAGATGCAATATTTAAAGAAGATCATTAAGCTTGATTATTAAGTCTGTGAGCAGCAGTTGTTGCAGAGTTTCCAGGTTTATTCTTCAGGGACGTGTGAGGGTGGTGTGTTGAGCAAGTTGAGAGCTGGCTGGGTAAGAAGAACCTGCACTTTCTCCACTGAAGGCTCCATAGCTCAGTGACGGGCCACACATTGTGGCCAGCATGAGCTGGAGATACAGAGTGTCCTTAACACATCATAGTCCTTGACCAGAAAGAGCTCCTGAGAGAGGATGTGAATGTCCAAGTCTTGTGCAGAATGTGCTGGGTGGCTTCACTGGGGACAGCATTGTCCTCATCTGTGGGAGGTGTTCTTTGTGCAAGGTGCTGAGGCACCAGGTGAAGAAGCTGTGAGAATGGTGACAGATGGAAAGAACGTACAAGGAGATTGTCAGGGCCAAGAAACTGAATCCTGCTCTGCTAAGGAGGAAAGCAGGGGACAGCTGACAAGTGGGAATTCCTGAGATTTGGAGGCTGGATAATCCCTTCTTTGGGCAACACATAAATCTTCTCTATCTCTGGTTCTGCAGAGGATACTGCCAGTGGAGGGACCTTGAATGCATCAGGATTAACTACAAGGCTCTGGGACTGAAGATCCAAGGCTGTGGGGGTACCTGCTTGATCTTACTGATGCAGACAAAGAGCATGAGGAGGAACAGGTTGATCCTGATGGTTAATACTTACTTCTGCTTCCTACCCACAGCTTTTGAGGAAATACTGTCCCTGACAGATGACTAGCAGTGCATCTATTGTTTCACCTGTCTTCTTAATAGCCGTTTCTCTAGAATGGAAATATTGATCTAGATATAGAATTGCATTATTGATACCGAAAATTTTGCCAGCACGCTCACTCATGACAGTTGTTAAGGAAAATATGGGATTCTTTCTGAGTCTTTTTTTTTTAACCCAGGTATAGTGCTTAAAAAACTTCATCAGTTTTTAATAATTATATTAGTATTTTCCCTATTAATACTAAATTATATTACTGGAATTTTTAATTGCCTTTTCTTAATCATATCTCCTTGGTCAAGATTAACATTTGGCAATAAAGTGGACTTGGCAGTAATTATTGCAGCTTCTATCTTAGCCTTCTCTACCTTTAAACACAGGAATTTCTCTCCCCTAGATGATGAAAGAGGATTGTGGTGTCTTATCAGATATGATGTTGATATTCTTCAAGAAGTCTAAATAAAGAAATTTAAAAATGTAGTGAGCTAAGTATAATTCTCCAGGGTTTGCCACAGCTATAAAATGTGTCTTTTCCATTACTTGAGTAGCTGCCTTATTTTTGTCCAGGGAAAATATTCCCAAAAGAGCAGCACTTGTAAAAGGATAAAACTCTGTATATTTCAGGTTGCTCTTTTTGTGGAAGCAATGCGATCTCACACTGTTATTTTCATAACAATTCACCTTTTCTCTCAAATCATGCTCAATATCCAAATGAATAAATAAGTTTAAAATCTGCAAAAACATATTCTAAGAAAACCAGTAGAAATGCAGTCATGGCCTAACAATAATTGGATGGCTACTTAGTCAACTCCTAGCTGAATATTTTTTTTTTTAAACTTTATATTCCTTATGTAGAAGGAATTAATCTGTTTCAGGATCCCTTTTTTTTTTTCCCCACTGATTAAGCCCACCTTTTCACCCAAAATTTTGTTTCTTTCTTTTTTTTTTTTTTTTTTCACTATGTATTATATCACAGATACCTCACAAGAAAGAATGCATATGACAAACATCTTCTTGAAGGAAGCTGCTGAGTTGCAGTTCCAGTCAGACTATCTCTTTCCAAAAAATTTGTGTACATTGTTTTGGTCTTTAAATCATTTGGTTTTTTACAGAAAAAAAAAAAAAAAAGAAAAAAGACCACTACCACAAAAAAAAAGAACAAAACCCAACAAGAAGACAAACCTTCCATGACAAAATTATCAAATATATTATGAAAAAATAAGACCTACAGCTGACAGAAAGAAGGCAACAAAGGTAAGCAACTAAGAAATAGCAACCTAAATGCCACATCTGTTATCTGTGTAATTAAAATACCACATTTTCTGTGAATAGATGCAACTTCATTATAAGTAATATATTAAAAAAATGCAGGTATATTAAATACTTCTAATGATAAAAGATTAATGCAGTCTTTTAAAAACTGAGTAGGAAAAAGTTATATAAGCTAAATACTGTGAGCTATTGCCACCTTTGCATTTCAGAGCCTAATCCCAGAAAACAGAAGCAGGAAAATGGTAAATCATCAACGTGTTCTTTATTTACATTTCTTTTCAGTATAGAATTTCTGGCACTTTTGGAGGTAAAACTATAAACTAGTGTGTTAGGAGAGAGAAAAATGAAGTCTGTTTTACCTGCTCCCCGAGTTAGCTGGCACAATATTATAGCTAGGAAAGAACCTGCTTGTTCATTGTAATTTGAATTTGTTTCACTGGTTTATTTTGCCCATAGAAATTGTTTCCAATGGTACCAACAAGAACTAATTCAGTTGTTTTCTAGAAAATGGGCTTAATTTTTAGTCTTGTTTTCCGCAGAGGTAAACAAATTTAAATGAAGTGGTGCGTGCAGATAAGCTTTTAAATTCTTGCTATCCAGGAGGAATCTCAGGCCTTGAGTAATTTTCCCTTCAAGCTAAAACAAACCACCCTTGGGAGATTCCTAGGTCCCTACATTGACCTCTGGAGTCACTCTGACCACTGCTGTGAAGCAGAACTAGGAATCAGTCAGAGCAGAGCTGGTTCCCCAATGAAGTCCACTACTGATTTCTGTATAATACCACTTATAGAGCTTTAGTAGTGAAAGAGGCTTCTAAAACTTACTGTGTTACATGTTAAAGCTTTCCAATATCCATAATTTGAAGTGATTTAATAAAGATGGAGGTCACTAATGGAATATCTTAGGTCCTAGGGTCATAAAAGGAGCAATTTTCTCTTTCTTAATAGGCTGGTAAAAAGCCATAAAATGTAAGTGGTACAAAATGAGACAAAGGAGAGAAGGTGACAGGAGGCATTATCAGAAACACAGCTGTAATTTCAGTGATGTTTAGTTGTGGCTAGAACAGACTGAAAACCTCACTAAGTATGTAGGCTGTGTGATTTCTTGTGGGAAAATGCAAGGTAATAAATTCTAAACGGAAAAATCCAATAAATGAGTTACAGTAAAACTTTTCTATAAAGTTTCTATATATATGGTATAAAATGCTAAGAGAAACTCGAGGAGTTTCTAAAGTGAAACCTTGTAAATTATGCAGCTATTGTCAACTGTATGTGCTGCCTATGCATCCACTGACCACAATTTAGTAGTTATTTGTGGATATACATAAGGGTATGGAAGTAATTTAAAATGAATTGCCATTAGAATTGAATGTTGCCCTACATAACAGACTGAAGTATGTTAAAAGTATTTTTGACCAATATTTAATATAGCATCAAAGCCATCAGATATGCAAACAATAACCTCGCTGCTGAACTTGTCATAAAAGGTAGTGTAGTTCAGGGTGATTAATTCACCAGAGGTGGGGAGAAATTGCTAGTACCCTGCACTGAGAAGACTAAAACAGAAAGAGAAGAGGGCTACAGGTGAACAAGATTATTCAAATGAGAGCAGTACAAAGGCAAAGTGACAGTATCTAGTGGAAGAAGTAATACTATTTTTCACTGTAAAAGGGATGACATGAAATCCCAGTCTGGGTTAAAAATCAATTCTATTTGTCATTTTACATTCATAATATTTGAGAGATAGAACTATAATCCTTCCCATTATTCCTGCCTTTTTTTCAGGGTCAGACATACCCAGATAATTAAACCTTTATTTAAATATTCTTTTTGTCTAGTTCACTGTTGGACCTGATGGCCTTAAGTCTGTCTCGGTGATACATTAATGTCCAAGAGACATGGACTTCTGTAGTCGATGCTATCGATTTCAGCTTGTGAAGGAACAGGACTGCAGTGGAGGACCATGCTCACTTGAACTCCTCACCTGCTAAATAGTAAGTGGTTACAAGGCAAAGTATGTCTCTCTTCCTTTTTTGAATAGATGTGGCCAGGAAGAAATGAGAGACATACAGTAAGGGACATCTCCAAAATTACTGTGGCTGGAAAGCTGCCTGGCAGAAAAAGACCTAGGTGTTCTAATTGACAAGTGGATGAATATAAGCCAGCATTGTGGCCAGGTGGCCAAGAAAGCCAATGGCATCCTGACTTGTATTAGAAATAGTGTGACCAGCAGAAGTAGGGAGGTGATTGTCCCCCTGTACTCAGCACTGGGGAGGCCACACCTGGAGTGTTGTGTCCAGTTCTGGGCACCTCAATACAAGAGGGACATCGAGGTGCTGGAGTGGGTGCAGAGAAGGGCAACAAAGCTGGTGAAGGGACTGGTGAATAAATTGTATGAAGAGAAGTTGAAGGAGCTGGGGCTGTTTAGTTTGAGGAAGAGGAGGCTGAGGGGAGACCTCATCACTCTACAACTACTTGAAAGGACACTGTAGAGAGGTTGGTGCTGGTCGCTTCTCCCAGGTAATTAGTGACAGAATGAGAGGGAATGGCTTCAAGCTCCAATAGGCTAGGTTTAGACTAAATATTAGGAAAGAACTTTTCACAGGAAGAGTGGTTGGGTATTGGAATAGGCTGCCCAGGGAGGTGGTTGAGTCACCGTCCCTGGACATGTTTAAGAGTGGTTTAGATGTGGTGTTGGAGGATATGGTGTAGGGGAGAACTTTGTAGAGTAGTGTAGATGGTTGGACTTGATCATCCCAAAGGTCTTTCCCAACCAAAATGTTTCTATGATTCTACTGTATCCCTCCGAAATGGTTGGGAAGATGTGTCTTAAATATCAGAGGATCATGTATATGTGCAGAATAGACATATATAATAGATACAAATTTGGATATCCCATTACTATTGTCAATAGAGAAAGTTTTGAACAACAGTATAAACCCTCTCTTTTCCATCATGGTAAGATTGACAAGTGGATAGGATACAGCCCGGTGATTCTGATTTTTCTCTGAATAGTTAGAGGTCACCAGTTTTTTAGTGACCTGACAGTGCCAGTGTTGGTCTGCCTTCAGCAGAGTTGCTTTTAGCCCTTGGGCTCTGAGGAGCACTGTAAGGGTGAATGTAACATCAGAGAAAAGAGACAGATGCCATGAAGTTTTTACATATCAGCTTTTAGTGATATGAATAGCATATCAATTATAATATGTATTATGCACAAAAACTAATATACTGTGTTGGAATATAACTACAAACAAAAACTGATGAATTTTGTTTAGACAGTCTAAGGATTAATTTGTCTAACAATCATTTGTGAGCTCTACAAATAAAATCAGCACTATTTTGTTTGTAACAATTTTGAATTGTAACAAAATTTTTACTGTAATGACAGGCACATACATGGAAAAAAAAAGTAGCCATATAACAAGGCAGTAAACCAATATGCTGCTCCAGTCAATCTATTTCATAGGGATTTGTGAAAAATTTGCTAAATGATTTATCAAATCATTTATAGCTTGATAGATTATAAATATTATACCAGGAATAAAAAATTGCCCAAAGAAAAGCCACAGTGGCAGAAGCCATCTGCAAAAGTCCTTTTTGTCTATCTGAACTCCTTTGAGCAAGTATTTTCACTTTGTAAATTAAGAGAAAAACTACCATTGTTTTTTCCTCCTGGTTGTTTAAACAGAAGCTCCCCATGGTAAGGAATTTACATTTTATCCTTAATGAAAGCTACAAGAAGCAGTCTGCTTCACCTAATGATAGGGAGCGAATGAGGATTTGAACAGGATTTAAAGTAGTGAAAAGCATGAAGAGATTAATGATTAGAAAAAACAAAGTAGGAAGGATTCCTGGAAGATGTCAGTTTAATGAATGATTTGAAAGAGGAGAAAGAGGGCACTTGGCAAAATGACACGGAACTGAATGTTCATTGTGTGTTTAGCATTAGCAGAATAATAGCATAGAAGGTCTTTAAAGATATAATAAAGAAGTACATAATCCCAAAGTATAAGACTTCAGAGCTGAAATGTACTTTGCCTGCTGGATGGGAATATATATGTATGAAGTCTATTAAGTAATAAGTGTAAAAAAAAAAAACTAGTGGCTCCAAAATTCTCCCTGCTTTTGGTAGCTCATGAGCACGAGTGGATTCATATTTTATGGACCAGAAGTGACAGCAAGTGTATAAATGTGTGTTTCTTAGATTATTTTATGCGGTATAGGCACTGTTGCTTCCTGAACTCTAATATCATTTTATACAAGGTGAGAAATTGGTACCAACAATTTCATTTAATTTATTTTTTTCAGGGGCGGGGAGAGAAGTAATGAATATTTAATGATATTAACATCTTAATGAAATTGCAAATTATTTCATTTGTAACTATTTCATTGTTTTCTAAATTATGTGAATGAAGCGTGGCAGAAAAGCAAGATATTGAAGTATTATAAATGTTATAAAAGATCTTCTGAACAGAAAATAACTGTGTTCATGTAAGACTGTTGTTGGACCAGAAATTTCTATTCCATTAGCCAGTAAATGGGTTTTAGTGCTTTTCTTGCTCCTTCCATGCTCCTTTTTTTTGTGTGTGTGTGATCATAGGCATTCAGAAATATTGCCATATGAAGTGTATACAAAGAAGAAAAAGTAGGGGTGAATTGGATAAATTTTATTTTCCTAAGACAAAAGCCTAGTAGAGTTAATAGAAGGCAAAAATATATATCTTATACATGTCTTATGATCTTTGGGGATTCTTGGTGGTTTTTTTCTGTAAAACTTAATTCTAGTTTAATGTTTTCCATTTTATATTTAAGTGTTTGACTATGCTTAACTAAATGTCATAAATTATTAAGTATTAGTGAGTCAATTGCAGTTAAAGTAAACTCTATAGATTCACTAAGTCATGATTTTGTATGTTGACATGCAATTTTCTAAATGTATGTTTCTAAACTACAGATTTAGCATTGCAGACAATGAATTATTTTTTATTTCATTATTTTGTTCAACTGACTCCTGTCAGTCAATTCAGGCTTAGATCTATGTTATTGTTTTGCATTAATCACAGTTATGTGATTGCTGTGCCACAACAGAGTAAAATTACCTCAAGCTAACACTAACAATGTTTTTCCATTAGACTTGCATATTTAGATTTCTTTTAGAATGAAATGCACTTCTTGTGCTTATACTGCTGAAATCATACAGCAGATTTCACAGTTTTTCTAAGGAGGAAAAAAGTACATTTTATTGCATCTGCTGTCTTAAACAGTTTGGAAGTATTGCTACCAATGATTCACTGCAAGAAAAAACTGTTACACTTTTAGTATAATTGTAAGGAGATGATGACATAAAACAAATAAAAACTTTTCCGACACCTGATGTAGAAATATCTTTGTGATCACCATGCAATCAGGCTCTTTGTGACATCTCTAATATGCCCACTAACCAAATACAGATGGGAAGACACCTTTTAAAATTAACCTCTTCAGGGATGTTCTGACTAACATAATGAAATCATCTTCTTACTGAACAAAATGTATTATTACTGAGGAAATATTTTGGTTTTAGGTGCATTTTTTGGCTTTTAGGTGGGCTTGGGGTTTTGGTTTTGTGTTTTTTTTTTTTTTTTTTCTTTTCCTTCAAGTTCCCATATAGTTTTCTCAGAAGCTATGAAAATGTGTCATTAAACAAAATTAATTTCTTGCTGTGCCCCCTGGTAAGAGCAGTCTTTGCCAGGCACTGGTAAAGAAGGTACTGTGTCAGTTTGTCAGCTGTGTTTGGAAAGGAACACCCCAGTGTAAGAGCCCTCAGCTCACCTATTTCTGAAATTATTCTTAATGGGACAGGTTACTATATAAAATTTTCAGTAGGACAGAAGCCATTGCAACTGGCAGCATGATGGGTTATGATTGACATTCTTTCAGGTCAAGGCTGATACTATGTGAAAAAAGGTGTTAAAACTAGAGTAGGGCTCTAAAGTCAGTTTTAAAGTGTTGGATCTTTTTTCTACACCTTAGTAATGCAGAACACAACAATGTGTAAGCCAACAATGTGGGACATTAAGACTAAGGAATAGGTATGTGTAGATGTAAAAAGTTATGAAGACATACACTTCTCTCAAGTGGAAAAGTGTTCATTTTCAAACAAAAATTGCATTGTGTTCTCTAACAAACTGGATTTGCAAAATTCTAGAATTCTAGGCATTCAAATTACTAGGTTCAGTTTTCTAAAAAAAAAAAAAAAAAACAAAAAGAAAACAATAGAATGAGACAAGCAGAGAATGACTTCAAGAAGCGGGAAGGACAGACCAGGATGGATGCAGTGGTCAGTGGCAGTAAAGGACATATACCTGTGTTGAGGGTAATCTAGCTTTGAATACTTATTTTGCCCCAGTGCCATGTTATTGCTGATCTCAGCTGAGTTACTTTCCGTCTCTGTTCCAAGCTGCATAAATAATTGATTACAGGCAGAAGACATAAGAGACTTGAATTTTATATCTTAATGTGAACATGGAAGTGTCAAGCTACCAGAAATACAGAAAGTGGTCTTCATCTCTTTTCTTTTTAGAAATCTTGTGGAAACATTTTTTTTAATGAATAGGAACTTTAAGATAACTTTTACCTTTTTAGAAGCCCAAGAAAACATTTCCCATACATATTTATGATCAAGAGACAATATTTTTAAAATCTTAACAAAAATCAGAAGCTTTGCTTGAGTAAAATGTGTTTCCTACCACTTTGACTTGCAATCATGTCTGTCATTAAACATTATCTTTAGCAGTTTTTAGCTCAAGGTAAAAGTATTTCTGAAATCACCAACTTAAGCAAAAGTTTGGAAAAGACAGGTGCTGACTCTCAGGCTGAACGAATTGTAAACATCGAATTACTACCCCAAACAAATGCATCACCACTCACCTCTACCAATCCCTGAAGCTGGGCATAATTCTAGCTACTAAACCTGATTTGAGAAAGGCAAAAGAAACAGGATACTTAGCAGCAAACTTCTTTCTGGCATTAATTTGTTATTTATCATAATATCTGCTGGAAGCTAATTTTATTCTGCTTTATAGAATAGTCCCCCTTGATTTTTTTTTTTTTGGCTTTTTTTTTTTTTTTTTCTAATACTTGTGAAATGTTTTCTTACTTGGAAAGACAGCTACATTTTATTTTCTATTGTGATATTGGTATATTAAAATACCACTCTCCTGCATCATTACTTTATAATGGAGAATTTGCTTCCTCAGTAAGTAGAGGATTGCCTTCATTGACAGGAAGAAAAAAAAAAAAAGTGAATTAAGCTTAAAGAAAGTATCAATGTATTGCATGTTGCATCATAAGCTTGAAGGTTAACATAATATTTGTACTGTGACATTGCCTAAGTCACAGTGAAAGCTAATTGCAGTGTGATTTTCTTGATAAGACAGAACACTGAAAATGGTTGGGAAGAAGACTAATTTTAGGGCATTAAAATTCAGATGTTACTATTAAAATTGTCATTTTGATGTTTGATGGCAAGATTTTGCAATTTACTAGTAGCACTATTCTGTGATGCTATTAGTTGCTATCACTGATGACATTCCATTAACATATAAATCACAATGTGACACTTTCTGTCAGCACATGATAGCTAATAATGATGAAACTTTATGGATTATTTCTTCCCATTCTGTCTCAAAAATTGCCAGTTTTGACACCAGATGAGCAAATGTCTACTGAGACTTTCTTTTTCTCTGTGAATATTGGAAGTAGCAGTAAAATTTATGTTAAAGGTAGACAATTGCAGTTTTAACATCTCCAGCGGAAACGTACTTTCTTTTATTTACAGTGGGCCCATGCCTTTTTTCATAATAATTGCTAATATCTTCCCAGGCAAGTAGGCCCATAGAAAAGAGTAGTGATATTTACCTTGAAGTAGCAAGATATGATTCAGTATGAAATTGTTTGCTGAAAAATATGGCACATTGTATAACTGTGTGTGACCTCCTCTGATATGGGAATATCATCTGAATCCATATATTGTAATGGATTTAAGGTTTAACTGCTTAAGAAGTTGAAGAAACGGGCAGTTGGCTGTTGAGTATAGTGCATGTTTTTCACAAATAAGAGCCTAGGATTTAAACCCCGCACGGGTTTTGATTAAATGATGACTGTCTCCAGACAGCAGTGCTAGTCTGAAGATCCTCCAGAGTCCTCAGTTTCTCCACGGCTTGATAATCACTAGCCCCTGAACAGTCAGCAGTATGCTATAATATGCCATACTTTAGCATTTTCTAGGACCTGTTGAATAAGCACCGATGCTGGTGTAGCTACACGCCTACTCCTTTTGCTTTCTTAACAAATACAACTTTAGACATAAAATGCCTGTAAATTAGTGACAGAGTGCAATCCAGAAAATGTTGAAGGTTCCTTAGATTAAAATAGAAATCCTAAGATTAAAATAGAAAAGCAAACATTTAATTGCTTAAAAATTCCAAGATGTTTAACAGTGCTGTAATTATTGTAGTAAATGAAGAATATCACATTACCTCAGGAGGTATAATTTTAAGGAAAATAAAAAATTATTCTGAAAAGCATGAAAATCTTCTCATTTATGGCATGATAAAGGAATAGTCTTATTTAATTTTCAGGCAGGTCAAGAAAGAAATGGGGTATGATGTATGAAATTTCAAAATATAAAAAAAAGCTAAGCTGTATTTACTGAGCTACAAGGAATTCTCTATTAAATGTACATTGCATATTTCTGTGTTTAATTCAGCACCCCTGTACTATACATGGAAGTTATGGTGTTTTGCACTAAAGTTTCCAGAATCTAATCCCCATGTTCATGACCTGGAAACATCCTTTTCAAGGACTCCACATTATGTCATAACACATGGATTTTACTAGTGCTTTAGTGTGAATATACCTCTGTAACTTCATAGAGTGCTACACTATAGTAATTTCTGTGCACGTGAAAGAGAATCATGGAATCCTAGAATCATATGGGATTGGAAGGGACCTCTGGAGATCATCTAGTCCAACACCCTCACCAGAGTGGGTCTACCTAGAGCATGTTGCACAGGAACCTGTCCAGGCAGGTTTTGAATGTCTCCAGAGAAGGAGACTCCACCACCTCTCTCGGCAGCCTGTTCCGGTGATCTGACACTCACTGTAAAGAAGTTCCTCCTCATGTTTAGGTGGAACTTCTTATACTCAAGTTTGTCCTGAAATCATGGATTAACAGAATAATTGAGGTTGGAGAGCACATCTAGTTCCACCCCACTCCTCGTGCAGGGTCACCTAGAGCAGGTTACCAAACTGTGTCCAGTCACATTGTTAATACCCTCACAGACTGGAGATACTCAAACATTGTTGCAATGTTTGACCACCATCATGGTAGAAAAAAATATTATCCTGTGTTCAGAGGGAATTTTCTGATTTTCAGTTTGTGCCCATTGTCTCTTTTCCTGTTGCTGGTAACTAGTGACAAGTGTGGCTCTTTTTAACATCAACCCCCCTCCCATCAAGTATTTATACAGATTGATAAGATTTCCATCATCTCCAGGCTGAAAAGTCACAGCTCGCTTGACAAATGCTCATAGGAATGATGCTCCAGTCTCTTAGTAATTTCTTTGCTGAATTTGCTCCAGTAAGTCCATATGTTTCACATACTGGTGAGCCCAGCATTCCATAGGTGTCTTAACAGTGCTAATTAAAGGGAAAGGACCACCCCCTCAATCTGCTGTTCACCTCCTTTTCAGCTTGTTGTCCACCAGGACCCTCCTCTGCAAAGCTGTTTTACAGGCATGTGTTTGCATGACTGTTCCTGGAGTCATTCCTCCTCAGATGCAAGACTTTGCATTTCTCTCTTTTGATTTTCACGAGGTTCATGTTGTCCCATTTCTCCAGCCTGTCCAGGTTTTACAGCAGCACATCCATATGGCGTTAATAGCTGCTCCTCCTAATTTTGTATCACCTGCAAACTATCTGAAGGTGCATTCAGCCCTGTCATCAAGACCATTAATAAAAATGTTGAACAGTTTTACCCAAGGACTGACCACTGGGCTACACCACCAGGGGACTGGTCTCCAGCTGAACTTCTTTTCGTTTATGACAACTCTGACACTGGCAGCTCAGCTGGCTTTTGGACCACCTCACTGCTCACTTATCTAGCCCATATATCATCAGTTTCTCTGTAAGGTTATCATGGAAGACAGCGTAGGCACATTCTTAAAGGTTTTGTCAGGGGAAAATAGTAAGTTTTATGTTTCAGTGAGAGATCTTTAAGGATTATACTTACAAGTCATATTTAATCTGAATGGAAAAAAAAATAATAAAGGTCCTTAAAAAATCTGTTGCATTTGGTTGGAAAGAAAAGGATCAAATACCAACATTATTGTTATGTGGGTATATATTTAATGCTTTACAGATGTCATCTGTTGTTGCCTTTTAATGAGTTTCAGTATGTGCTTCCCTGAATTAATTATCTCATCATCCATTTTATTCTTCTGTGCTGGTTTTTCAGAATTTCAAAAATAATTCTCTAACAATGAATAATTATAAAATAGAGAGAACAGTATCCCTAGTTTTTGAATAGTACATAGTTTTGGTGATAAACATCCTTGAACTTGAATCCACTTTTTTTTTTTTTTTTACTATAACAGCAGCATTTCATTTTGAAGGACCCAGTTCTCAGAAATACTAACCCAACAAAACAACAAGCAATAATGATATTTTGCATATATAATGCACGACCTTTATTTCTCACCCAGCTCCTCATTCATGATTATTATCTGAAAACAAACCATAATTTATGATGAAATGAAATATTTGAACCTTCTTTAGGAAAAAGAAAAATGTTTACAAGCAGAATTCACTGGAAATAATATGTTTAGTCTTCTTTGGCATCGCGCTCCATTAGCTGCCAGCTAATGGTCCTAAGTATGAAAAGATCTCTCCCAAAACTTGGTGGTGTCTTCAGATATAATTCTGCAATGTAGTGGACAATGTTATGGTGGCTTGAAAGTTAAAAATATAAGGATAAAGCAGTAATATCAAGTAGACAGATAACATTTTTATTTTATTGCCTAATTCTGCCACTCTTTCTTAAGGTGGATAATGCTTTCTTAAGGTGAAAATGCTACTAAGCAATTTACATAGGTGATTATACTGCTCCATAGAGATGAGCCTAACATAGCATTTTAACAACATAACATTTTTTTTGATGGTGGAATAGATCTCCTTTTAATAATCAAGGCATGAAGAACATGACATTTTAAAATATCTTTATTTCCCCTGTTCTTAAGGCATGTCCTCCTTTGTTTCTGTTTCCCTTGGAACACTTCTATTTCAATGTGTTGAAACACATTGAACACTTCTATTTCAATGTGTCTCTCTTCACTTTAGTGAAAAATCAAATTTTAAAAAAGTGAGGGTTTTTTTCTGAATTGGAGTAGATACTGAAGTTGTTCCATGTAAAATAGTTTGTGGACCTATTTTCTTTAGATAGTCTTCAGATAGGATAGTCTTCAGAATTAAGAGAATGCACTGAAGAAATGTAAAGAGTCTGGAAAGACTTTAGATCTTGAACTATGGTCAGAATTTATAAGTTCTGAGTCACAGACTTCAGGTATATAAAAAGTAGTTTGGGCAACTTAAGGCTCTGTTTTGAACATCTTTATTTCCAGTGTTATCTAGGGACATAAAATTATAGAGCTGCATGCATGGGACATAATCTACTTCTAGGTCTCATCGTAGGCAGGTTTCTGGATTGCTGATGGGGAGCAAACTAAACATTTTACAAAATAACTGTGGTCACCCCAGTGAACTTAAAACAGAATCATTCAGATGTCAAAGCTTGCTTAAAAATATGAACCTGTAATGTGGGAGTTTTGTTACTCGAAATCATATAAACACTATTTTCATGTGAGAGAGATCAATCATAGTTGAGCAGTTAGCAGTTAAGATCAAATCAGAACTGGGTTAATGGGTTTATATTGTGTTATTTAAGAGTCATTGGCAAACAAATTGCTTTCCGTTCATGTGTATAATATGACATTTCTCCTTTGCTTTCTTTTAGGGATACAAAAGAATCTGGATAGGCTGGATTGATGGGTCGAGGCTAGTGGTGTGAGGTTCAACAAGGCCAAGTGCCAGGTCCTGCACTATGGTCACACCAACTCCATGCTGCACTACAGGCTCAGGGCAGAGTGGCTGGAGCTGCCTGGCAGAAAAGGACATGGGGGTGTTGCTTGACTATTGCCTGAACGTGAGCCAGCAGTGTGCTCAGGTGACCAAGAAGGCCAACAGCATCCTGGTCTGCACCGGGAAGCGCATGCTGAGTAGGACTCAGGAGGTAAGCATAGGCACTGGTGAGGCCCCACTTTGAGTACTGTGTCCAGTTTTGGACATGGAGTTACCAAGGGGAAGTCACGTCAGACTAACCTGATAACTTTCTATGATGTCATGATTGGTTGGATAGATAAGAAGAGGACAGTGGATGTTGTCTATCTTGACTTCAGCAAGGCTTTTGACATTGTCTCCCACAGCATCTTCCTAAGTAAGCCTAATGGCATCCTGGGGTACATCAAGAAGACCATGGCCAGCAGGTCCAGGGAGATCATCCTGCCCTGCTACTCTGCCCTGGTAAGACCCCATCTGGAGAACATTGGAACAGCCTTCCCAGGCAAATGGTGGAATCGTCATCCCTGGAGGTATTTAAAATATGGGTTGATGTGTTGCTTAGTGACTTGAATTTAGTGATGTTTTTTGTCAGTATTAGGTTGATGGTTGGACTCAATGATCTGAAAGGTTCCTGTCTGTTCCAATGTAGACAATTCTACAATTCTTTGACATACTGTTTTTCCTGGTCATAGTGGTGTGTTAGGATGAAGATTAGAAACATGTAACTTTGAGATAAGAGCAACAGCTGATTTGATATCAATGTCACTAAAGATTTCTAAGTTAAAACATGACCTTAAAGTAAAACTTTCATAACAATAAATAACAATTCTAGTTTTATTGGATTTTCTCTGTATGTGTGCCTAAGAAAAATTTTCTATGCTATTGTAGGCCATTTAAATTCTCAAGGAATGCCTTTTAGCAATAACTGATCACGTAATTCCTTTGAAATTCTAGCCTCTTAAGTAAACATCCATGCAAGTCAGTAAGAGTTTATTACTGGACAGATGAAAACTCCACAGAAACACAAACCAACACTACTGCAGAATTATACCAAGCTGCTGAAAGTCAAAACAAGTAGTATGAATCACCAGTATCAGTGGGAGCAACTGTGATGCCAATTGTATGTTTAAGAATCAAACAATAATGATTTCATATATCAGCATCTTAATATATAGATTATGAAAGAAACACATCTAACATAATTTCTTATGACAATTTAAATGTATTGGCACATATTTATTATAATGTCATTGGAAATTTTGTGTTAAATTATTTGGGAGTGTATCAGTGATTCAGATGTTCTGAAATCATCTTAGATCAATACAAAAGAATGACTGATGTGCTAATCTTTCTATATCTCAATTATGAGAACATTCTGATAAGAAAAAATGTACATAATATTTAATTGAGATAATTCAACCATGTTTTATGCTCCATATGTTTTTATTTTAAACATAGTTCTTTTTTTGCTCCTGTGGGGGAAAAAAAAAGTTGTCATTTCTAGTTTAATTTGCTTTTAACACCATAATATGCAATATTGACAATAACTCCAAGCCTTAAAAACATCATTGTACATTCCTCATTCTGCAGAAGAATATATCTGAACATTAAACTGAGAGTACTTTTAAGAGCTAATATAGATTGAGTAGGAAAAGTCTCCTAACTTTTAGGTTCTGCTGTGATACAACTTTACCTTTAATTAATCTATCATTCTATTAAGCAAAACCATGCTAAATATAGAAGAAAAATACAAACAGTCACAGAGGGTATTTATCACATTTATGTGTCATAGAACCTTATGCCTTTTAAGAATAAGAATCAAGATTTATTAGAGTTTCCTTCTTTTGATATCTCACTGCATTAAAAAAAAAAAAGAGCTCAGGAAACCTTTTTGTTGAGTCCTGAATTCAGTCCACTGGTATTTTTTGTACATTCCAGGTACAACTAACAAAATCCAAAACCCCACTAAAAGGTCATAAAAGGTACCTGCTGGAATGGCACTGTCAGAGAGGCACTGAAATCATTTAAGTATGGAAAGACAGAGGGAGAAGTAGAGAGTAGTGGGTTGATCTCAAGAAAGAAAAGCAAACTGCTGAGGAAGTGCTATTGTTTGGGCATTTAAATGCTTTATAGGATCCTTCAGTGCTTGCAAAGAGATCTTTTTTGATCATTCCTTTTAAAACTTTGATAAGAAGTGAGATGGACTTAAAGTCAATACTAACGTAGACTTTGTTATCTCTGCTTTGTCAACATTTCTCTTAAAGTTACCAGGCTTTAAGTTAGTCCACATCAAACTGTCATTCATGAAGTCCTGGTATCAAATTATTATTTGCTATTGACAAATAATAGCACCTTTTCACATGGTTACCACTGACAAAGAATGACTTCCCCCCCACCACCATTTCTTTTCCCTAAGGGTTATTTTTTCTCATTTAACTTAAGTGCAGCTTGACAGTCTCTGAGTGACAGCCTGGAAATCCTGTTTCTGCTTTCTTTTCTCTTGTTAAGTGTCAGCCCTACAGATCACTGTCACCTAACACCATATTTGAGACCCGAAGAGAAATATACATAAAATTCACAGTTAAATGTTCATTTTAGCATTCTTCACACTTCCATAATTCTGTGTCATATATAGTATTTTCTGTCACTGATCGTGAATTACTTCTGATAGTACCAAACAAGGAGAGGTAAGATGTGCCTAAATCCAGAGATTTGTTGATTAATAATGATTAAGAAATGGTGATTAAGGAAAATAATAAGCTTAGAATCACTATATGTGAAATCCATTTGTCCTATGGAAATTGTTTTGTTCTTGTATCTTGTAATCTTTTTTAGAAACAAAACAGAAGGTACATATTGCAGTCTTTTGAGGTTCCTTTTAGGAACTGTTTTGTGTTTAGTTCTCTTTAGATCAAAGTATTACTTCCAAATTCCTGCTTTGCATTTAATAACAACTGTTTCATTGCAACTTAATAGTACTGGTGTCTCTTTGATTGGGACTTTTTTTGCATGTGTGTACATCTGATTGCTGTAAGTAGGTGATGACTGTAAAATTTTCCTCTAGAAGAAAATGAAAAAGTTAATCTGCAATTGTTTCTAAGTAGCATTGAATCATTGAAGATTGGCCTTAATTTGGCTAAGTGCCTGCAGAAACATTTAATGATATTTAAATACTGTACTCTGATATCACACTTTTAATTTATTTAGTTCATTTAGAATCAATGTGTAATGGGTCCACACCTTTCAAAATGTGCCATCATACTATTGTTGTGTTTGGAAAACTGTTGCAGTCACCAAATCTGCCTACCATTGAATATCCACATCAGTTACAGTCATTTGTTTTCTTTGAAGCTACTATTTTGTGATTCCAAAAGAAAAGGAAAACTGTGAGTAATGATTACCAAAGTAATCCAAAAATGAATTCAAAAACTCCAAAGTCAGAATAAGACTGAAAGTAAAAGGAAGCAAGAAACTACACAACTAAAACGTTTGCTACTGTTGTTATTCAGGTATTGAATCCAGATTTATTTCTTGCTTCTTAGTTAATCATGATTTATTAAAAAAAAAAGGGAAAAGGTGGCAAACATGAATGTCTAGCTAGATATTCCACTTATATAAACTCTCCAAGGGAATATTAGCTGCAATCTTATCTGCGTGTTCAATAAAGTTTAGATGCAAAAGCATCTGACCATGTTGTAATGCCCTAGCTATTAAAAACATAGTATAGGTCACCTGGCTATAACATAGTCTATGTTAAGATCATAATATCATTGCTTGGTAATAAAATGTCGTGGTTTGGCCTCAGATGGCACCAAAGGACCACGTGGCAGCCTCTCCCACAGACCAGAGTCCCCACCGGCGCCGCAGCCGTGGGGGGAAAATTGAAAGTCATACCATTCATCTTTGTGTATCTGCATTTGGATGCTTAAATTGGCTTAAAGTGAATAATATTGTACAAGGGCATCATGTATTTAAAGGTCTAGATGAATTGCTGTATTTTTGTTCTGTTTTAAGTATAGGGCTAGTAATTCAAACATTATTAATTTCTTTTATGGAAGTTAATTTTAAATTCAAGTCTTAAGACATTTAAAGATAGATTCAGATAACCTAGTAACAACAGAAATAAAATAGTCTTTAAATTTCCCCACAGACAGGGTGGGAAATCCACACAGAATAATTTTCCTGTTAACAGGGATTAAAAAGAAATAGCTTTTAAAGATTGACATTTTCTATTTCCTCTGTCCATATTTCACTTGTGTCACTCAGCATAAATGGACTAAAGCTCCTGCAAGGAAGATTCCAAGCAAAATTTACCATTGCATTTGGACATCTACTGTAAGAAACTTTTAATAAACTGTTCTTTCTCTTAAAAGATGAAAGACGATATTTTAAAGGAAAATGTTTACCTGTATTTTTATCTTCTCAACAGGCAATGTGAGCTTTTGAATAATAATGAAAACTTAAGAGAAAAGAAAAATTGAGCACTAGCCAGGAATAAGGTATGTCAGCAAAATGACCAAAGCTAAGGGACATAGAAAATATGCTTTGCAAAAATACGCTGAAAAATTATTTCTCCAAAACAAAGAGGAAAATCATTGTGACAGGTAAACATACTTACAGTAAATGATAAAATATGGTGCATCATATTCAGCTTTATTTCCATTAAAGTGAATCTATGTGGGTAAAAAACTGGAATTAAATTAAAAGAAGTAGAAAATTATAAACCTTGTTCTTGATGATTAAAAGACATTCAGCAGTTTGAATTAAAAACCCATTACTGATATTCATTATTCTGATATTCAATCCCCCAACGTGGGGACTGAGCGGGGCTTGACCAGGACTGACAGATTGCCTGAATAGTTTGAATTCCAGCTTGCTCAGGGATTAAAATAGGCAGCTCACATCATGTCATTCCTAAGCAAAATGTTATATCATGCCTTTAGAGAGCTTTGTTTTATGGTAATTGATACAATGCTTCTTAAGCTGCCGAATGCACTGTGCAGTTTCTTTGCTCTTTGTGTTTGTATGTGGTGTTTTAAATATGCTATTTTTGTGTGGATTGGCATTCAGATGTATAATATGATTACTTGGATAATGGTTCTACCTGCATAGCTTGGGCATCACATGATCAATTCTATTGCTATTTTTTTCTATTGTTTTACCTGGGGAAGGTTTACTTCACCCTTTAATGATTATGCTAAAATGAAAACATCAGAACTAGGGAATGTAAACTTTTTGGGCTGTTTAGAAAAGGAGTGTTACTTTCATAAAATCATGATTTTGTTATTGATTTTTATGAATGTCTTACATGGGGGCTTCCATATCATCAAAAGACACTCCCCTGCCTGTAACTGCACAAGCTACTCCACCACCCAAACCATAACAGTTTTCAACTACCACGTCTTAAAATTCTTTTTAACAATCACTAATCTTGTACGGATGTTGTGTACTGCACATGCATGTCATCCAGCATTTATTAAGGAAATTAATATTTCAAATAGTAGAGAAAGGTTGTGTGAGGGACTATCACAAAGAAATAAAAATTTTTAACCCTCTATAAAACTAAGAATGTAATGAAGGCACATTCCACCAGTCTGCAAGCATTCAAACTCACAGTTATTTTAGTGGAGCTTTTCAGTGGAGCAGAAGTATTGTTACCAGGCTAATAAGAACGTGCGAGAAAACAGGTGTTTCTCATCAATGAACCATTTGTTATTGTTTTCCTACAAAGTCTTGTATGTACAGGGACTTCTAGAAGTGAATCTCAAAATTTTCTTTCATTGCAAAAAAAACCCAAAAACTGATTTCAAGGCTTATACCCATAAAAACGTGCAAATGTTTCAGTTGACTAAGATTTGAACTAGGAATAACATGAAATCACAGGCAGTTGAGCTATGGATCACAAACAGCTAATGCTTGTGTCCAGAATAAAAACAAAATTTCAAATCATTGCTGTAACTTATAAAGTGGCATGTATTTTTCCACAAAGAATAGAAAATCTATAATTATGCTGTGTAGCTCACAAGTTTTTGGGTTTTTCTTTCCTTTTGTGGAGAAAGAGAGAGAGAGATTATATTATGTTCATTGTTGTAACACCTTAAGTTGCTCCCTCAAATGCAATTTTTCATTCATTGTTATTGGAAAGGATGCTTTCGGTGCTGCTGATAAACTTCATTAAAAGTGTCTTTTAGAATACACATGAGGCTATTGTTAGGTATTTTGCTTTGCTGCTGTAGGTGATAAATATGTTTTGTTCATATGCCATTGAAGTTTAAGGCAACTTCCTTAAGCTGTTTTTACTTTTACAATGATCAAAGATGTGGATGTTTACAGATAGTATGTTTTTAACTATTGATATTCCCCTTTGAATTACTATAATTTTTTTAATGGAAATTATGCTTTTGTTCTGTTGATGAAAAATAGTTACAATGTTTGAATGGGATGGTGAAAAACTAGGAGATATATATGGATAGAAAACAAAGGTAAAGCAACCAGAATACTGACACCCTACTGTCTATTAAAACATTTATATTTGTACATTTCTGCTCTTTACACGGAAGGCTAGCAATTCAAAATTACTGCCATCATTCAAAAGTCAGGAGTGTAAAAATCTATTCCATTTTAAATAATCTTGGCATTTCAGTGATGATTTAGAAAATCCACTGTCCAGAAGTGTCACTTTTTTGTGATAATAGGTAGAGGATAGTTGATTGCAGTAGATATAAATGATACTTGAAACCATGATACTTGAAATACTTTGAAAGCTCATTATCAGGATTTTTCTGTCATTCAACTGAGGGTAAATAAGCATTAAAGCAAATGTTGTTCTTTCTGACCAAAACATATTAAGAGAAAATTCTGCAATTTATCAGCCTGTAGAATAAACACATCCAGCACAATTGTATTTGCATTTATTTACTAAATGGTTTATTCAATTAGGAATTCATTGTGCTGAAATTCAATGTGTAGAAGTAGGAACTCTTTCTTGTGATCAGCCCACTACTCTGTGCTTCTCCCTCTGTCTTTCCATACACAAATAATTTCAATGACATTTTATGTGTGTTTTTGATGTAATAATATAAATTGCATTAATGTAATAATGCAATGACCTCTTGTCATTAGTATTCACAGGAGTCACTTCACACTAACCTGTACTAAGTTATGATATTTTTTTCCTTTTCTTTCTTCTATTTTATTTTCTTTGAATTTTCTCCTCAGGGAGAATGAACTATCCTACCCAACACACAATGATCTGAAAAGTGTCTCCTATTTTCCGTTTCCTGAATATCTGACCTAAACGATATTGCTGGGGATTGCACTACAGTGGCTTCATTAAAGTAGGTCCTTCAGGCTAGGCCCTTAAATTACCAAAACAGTGTGCTATCTGCCATAAAGCATTTTCTTTTATTCTTGCTTTTGTCTTGTTCTCCTTACACTCTTTTTTTAGCCCCCCACTGTCCTTTAATGGAAGTAATATAAACTTTGACTCCTCCTGGTAACTCCCAGAGAGGTAGTGGGTGTGGCAGAAACAGATCCGTTCTACGAGACTTTGTAAGCAACATAGAAAAGATTATTTGGTAGTTTATTATATAATTATATTGGTTTAATCTAAGGGGGGATTTGTGGAAAACCAAGTGAGAAAAGAACAGAAGGACTACAAACTACATACCATCTGCAGACACTTAGGAGTTATTAACAACAGATAATATCATCAGGAAAATCCTGGATTGCAAAAGAGCAAAGTACAGTAACAACTCTACTAGAGACTTGCTTGCTGATCTCAAGACTTCCTTGACTATATTCTTTACTTACAAACCTTAAGTAAAAGGACCACATACTTTAGAGCTCTGTCTCACAAAATGTGGTATCCCCACTGTTAAACAGAACATTAATTTATTGTTTTCCTGTATATTCTGCTGGAGACAAACATCCAGAGATAAGAATTTTAGTTGTGAGCTCTGTTCAAACTGAATTTTTAATTGCTTGCTTAACTAGGTCTGGTCAAAATTTGAGAATACTCACAATATTTTTCTTCCTTCATAGATAAGGGATTGATGTGTGATTGCTGGATCAAGAGTGCTACAGAAATACAAGGTCCACAGTTCATCTTCATCTTTAGTCATAACCTTGCAGAAATCTAGATATTTAGGCTAAGTAACAGTTAAGTCAGTTCACCTACACATGTACAGCAACGTACAGGGAAAAACATCAGTTCAAGGACTGATAAACTATTTTTCTCGTCTTGAATAAGAAAAGCATTGGAGATATAATAGACATTACGAATAAATATTTTATTGTTTCAAGGGCTTTTGCTTTTTTTCCCCAATTAAGTCTTTAAATCAACCTTTTCTTCTTCATTTAACAGTATCTGCCTAAGCACTGATTTACAACATCAATCAGTTACAATTAATTACGCCTTTAGGAAAAATATCAATAGCCAGTTTAGAGATAAACATTTATGACTTTCATTGGCTGCATTTACTGACAACAATAACAAATGTAGACTGGGTTCTACACATGGACCACCAAACTCAAGGTATTCAAGATTTTGACTATGTTATAGTTTTAAGACTTATCAGATCAACTGACATTAATGAAATATAAGAGTCTGAGTTTCAGCAAGTTTCAGATAATTTCTGTGGTGCTCATGACTGTTTTATATATAAATAATATATATAAATTACAGAACACTATTGTTGAAATGTGTCCCTCTCTAAAGATGTTTTGCCACAGCTGCATAGTGACTCAATCTGGGAGGACACCTTAAACATATCTCAGCTGAGGGTAACTGTTTCACTGATAGTTGTAATTCAATAAATATAAAGAATGAGTACCAAATTTCTGAAATGACATAGACCAATCTTTTTTAGAAAACTGACTAAATGTTCTGTTGAGCATATTTAACCTTTTAAAACAGAGAATTAAACTGATTAAATGCAGAAATGTTCTTCACCAGATATCCAATTATATTATGAGAACTGAAAGCCAGTTTGTGTCATAGATTAGGTGCAGCCTGTGATAATTAAAGTTGGAAGGACCTTTGCTGGTTATCTGGCCCAAACTGACAGAAGAACCAGAAACTTGACCTAAGTCAAGTAGCTCAAGGCCTTTCCCATCAAGTTTGAAGTATCTCAAAGGACAAAGTTTCCCAAACTTATCCCAGAAGCCTGTTCCAATGATTGATCAATATTATTGTGAACTTTATATATATACACACACATATATATGTAAAATATTAATTTTCTATGTCCATTGCCTCTTGTACCTACCACTGTGCCCTTCCAAGATGAATCTAGCTCCAACTTCTCTACCCTGTCCATTTGGTCACTGAAGAAATGCTAAGATCTCTCTTAGTCTTATGTCAAGATCAAAGTCAGTTCCCTCAACCTTTCCTGCTGGAGCTGGTGAGCTGACTGACTTGCAGCTCCTCAGATTGTTATTTTTGCCATTGAAAATCCCCCCTAGTCCCCTGGTTATCATATTCTTTCAAAGATGATAACAAAAGGCCTTGCAACAGCATGAGCAAATACAAAGAAAATAAGTTGGATTTGTATATACAAAACATTTATGCAGCTTGCTTTGATATTCCTTTCTGTGCACTTGTCCCAACAAGATTAATTAATCAAATCATGATTTCACCTACCTTGTCATAAATTATAGCAAAAAAAGCTAACACATCTAACACCAACATTAAAAAAAAACTTCTTGATTTTTTGTTTGCTTTGAATAAAAAGGTCCTTGGCATCCTTTAAATGTCCAAATGAATTTTTGCTTTACAATAATCTGTACAATAATAATACCTTAATATGTTTAGATTTATATGCAATAGGATGTGACTAATTTATGCAATTCATGGAACTGTCAATTTGATACATTAATTTTCACTAGCAGCAAAAATCTATTTTCATTGCAATGAACAAAGGGAGCAAACCAACCCATGTAAAAGACAAAACCATGTTACTGTTATTAGGATTCGCAGGACTAATTCAACAAATGGAAGGTTAACTTAAATTTTTCATGTTAATGAACTTATAGATCTTTGCTCTCTATGCAGTAGAATATATCACAGATGTCATGAGAGAGAAACAGACCTGGCATATATGTGAAGTGCAGGCTAGGTTCACGGGTGAAAGAATTTATCTAGCATTTTATGTTATTTCTCTTACTTTGCCAGAATAAAAAATTGTCCCTCTTAGTCCCACGCATGTCCTTGGGAAAGGAAATAGTGACCACCAACAACCCAAAAGAGTTCTAAGTAGTTAATTCAAAGTTTGAAGATAGTTGCAAATCTGCAAGTGCATGAAGTGTGTGGAATCTAAACACCAACATGGTGATAAGAAGTGTCACTGTGTGACAATGTTTTTTGCTAAAAGGAATCCAGATTTCACAGATTTTTGTAGAGTGCTGTGGAGTTCATAGTTAATTTAACACAGTAGATAAAGTTCAACCAGTTAATGGCTCACTGAGAATATACTGAAATTTGGAGGATTAGTTTGGTTTTAAACAATTCAAGACATTATGTTACAGTCTTCATAAATATAGTAATATTTTTAATGAGATTATCATCTGTATGATTTCTGACGGCCTTTTTCATAAACTAGAGTTCATTTATTCAGATATTTGGCTTTATTTCTGTGCAACTGTTTTCTGCCTACTGTTTAACTATGTGTTTGGGGCACAAGACATTTTTCAACTTAGATTTTTGAAGGAATATTAAACACCTTTTTTCTGGTATTTAAGTAATTTGAAAATATTGTAAGCTGGAGTTCGCCGTAGGTAAATATTCACTCCTAGTCTATGTGAATGAGTCCTTTCACAGAGTATGCCTGGAGCAGACGGACATTTCATGAATAATGATTGTCTGTTTTATTTGAGCATTTTTATGCTACTGACATATGTCAAATAGTATCAGAGGCTCTTCTATTTTTTCAGCTATTCTTGGCAAAAAAAAACCAAAGCAAGACCCACCTTCCGCATTTGCCTGTTTACAGTTCTCCATCTTTGTATTTTGTAGATGGATTCTGCACTTTTTTTGACAGTATAAGACTTGTTTTTTCTTTACATTCTAGCATTTTCTGGAGCCCAGTGCTGAAATTACAGTGTCATATAATACGAGTTACCTTCTGAATTTTAAAAATTCACTTTAGGGTATGAATGATGAGGGGCTGCGTGGAATGTCTGAGCCTGTCACTCCGACAGGACAACAGCAAAGGCTGTCCTAGGGGCTGAGCTGAAGGAGGGAGTGGAAAGGTTGAGGACTGTTTGTGAATGTGAAAGGCAAATGGATTGGTGGAAGCACACCCTGCCATATTTAGGGAAAAAACAGCAGATGGAGGCTCCGGAAGAGGCAGATCCCCTGCCCTCTTGTCACCAGGCAGAAGGAGGGGAACTAGGGGAGGATGGGGTGGAATGAATTCATTGTACTAGCAATCTCCAAGCTCCCACTACTGTTGTGTTGGTTTCAAATGTAAGCATATATGTCTGAAAAATCCAACTGCTCTGTATTGGCTTATTGTTTCACTTGTAACAAAAAAAATTTCAAAGGTAGTGCCCAGCTCTGGGACTTGGCAGCATGGAAGAGCTAATGATTATATGCCAGCCAGCCCCACGTAAATCTCACAGGTATGCTGAAGTCTTTAGACTGAAAAAGAAACCTCTGTCTTCACTTGGGCAGGCAAGACCAACCTGGCAGTGGTCTTACTGGCCTTTTTAATGTGTAACAAATGTGTAATTGATGCTTCTTTCTGCATAGTACAGAGGAATGTTTAAATCCATTCCTGTGGACCTTATTTTGTGAGCTGGTACCCAAGGCATAGCTGCGTTACACAGCAGTGTCAATCTCTTTCCTGTTAAAGAACCTGCCAGGTGATGCCAGGAAGATCTAATATTTCCTGGGAGAATTGAGTTTGTTCTGTCTGGTTTCCTACAAAAATACAATTCCTTAAGTCCTTCCTTGTTGCTTTCAGGAAAAGGCTACATGTGCAAAGAAGTTTTTTGTCCTCCTTCAGATCATGATCTTTCTGGGACCATGCAGACATGAACAAAGAGCAGACTGTGTGTCAGGTGAATATTTCTATTGAGCTTCCATCCTTCTTTTGATATCCTATATGCGATATTATAGTCACATTGCAGCTGCCATTTTTCTAAAACATTAGCATTTTGATTCATCCATCCTGCATTTAGTCTGTTACAAAACCAGTTTATTCATATAAAGAAGCATATTCTTGCTTAATGTATATGCTTTATGCATATTCTTGCATCAAGAAGAAAAGGCCAAAACGTTAATTTCAGTGTGGTTTATTCAATTTCAAATGCACCACTTACTCTATTTGGTTTAATGTTGGTAGGGAATTCTTGCCTAAAACTTCAGAGAAAAAAACTCAAGTATAATTATTTTTGCCAGCTGAAGCAGTATTTTTTTATCTCTGCATTAATAAGGAAATTATGACAAACTAGTTATTAACTTTAAAAATCTGTAGAAAAGCATCTTTTGAAGAAAACTGTGTGTTGATTTTTATTTTTTTTTATAAAAGGTACACATATGGCTAATGAAACTGGTAAAATTGGGGCTGTTACTTTTTTTGTGGGATGAGGTGGTGTTTTATAGTGGTCTGAGCCCAAAGTACTGCTGATGACATGGATTACAGTCACAATATTTCGTTTTTCTTTACAAAATATGTGACCTACCAGCATTGTTGTCTTTTATATTGTAATGGCTCTGAAAAGGGGTATCTCGTGAGGTGTCTGTTGTAGGAAATACTGCATCAATACAGGATTAATTTTGGTGGTAAAACAGCAGGAATATGATTATTAAGCATGAAAAAAATATGGAGTCTTAATTACCAGATAAAACTTTCTTTTACTGGCTTCATTTCCTGGTGCACAATTTCTTCCTGCCTGTTTAACTGCAAAACATATATGTTGATGCAAATTAAAAATATATTATATTCACATCATTGTTTTAGAATTAATTGTACATAGAAATTTTAAAAAATAGTTCCATTTTTGGTGTAAGTCCACATCTGCTGAAATAATTTCAAAACAACACAGACTAGAACATGACTAATGTTGAAGGTCTTTTGAAATGACATGCCTTACAGTGTAATAAATTATAATTGTCTTCTTTTGTCCATGGTTTATGACATGTTTAGGTACAACTGTGTGTAAAGTGATACTCCCACTTTATCAGCTATTTTTATTGCCATTTGTTTCCCTCTTTTGAGGAGGATAGAGAGGGGAGGATGCATAATTGTTATTCTTATAGCCCATAAATATTTTATTTCCTCTCCTCCTCCTTATGTAACTGCTTCAGGGCTGCTCTAAGGGAGTTTCAAGCAATATCTTCCTAAGTGTCTTGCTTCCTTCCTTCCTTCTTTCCTTCCTTCCTTCCTTTCTGAACAAAAAACTTTGCTACTATAACAGTGTTTCTCCATTATTGTTTGTTTTTTTTTTTTTTGATAACACGCTCTGCCTGATAAATACCATTTTTGGCCAAGGCTTGTAATGCAAGTATATTTCTCACTTGTATTAGTGTAGTATTGATACCCCTATTCAAGCCAAATTTTTTCTCTATCAGATTGTTTCCAAACTTTGCCGAGCTATTTTCCAGGCACAACAGGGATATATTAGTCATGTTTATTCCCTTTTTTTTATTTTCTTTTTTTTTTTTCCTTGGGGTACAAAAGTTTTAAATTAACCACAAAACAGAAAAACCCATAGGAGCTAAGCATATACTACTAATCTGCTGGTTTCTAAAAATTAAATTTTGTAGGCAATTTGTTGAGAGGCCTTTGAGAATTTTGTTATTTATAGGAATGTTACAGTTCATTTATATTTTATGCAGACATTAAAAAAATCCTATTCCCAGTTGCTGAAAAAGAAAAATATAAACCAGACAACTCACTCACTCCCACTCCTCTAGGCAACCTATGGTAATAGTATCTTGTGCATTCCTTAATTTTAATTGAAATCTATTGAAAATTGTTTGTTTTGCAACTTCAGAGATGATATTCTAGCCTTACTAAATTGCTGTGATCTGCAAGTTTACTGAGGGTGCAGTCAGTACTTTCTCCCAGATTATTGATAAAGATATTAAACAGAACTGACCCCCAGTACCGAGCCCTGGGGAACATCACTTGTGACCAGCCATCAACTGGATTTTACTCCATTCACCACCACTCCTTGGGCCTGGCCATAAAGTCAGATTTTTTTATCCAGTGAAGAATATGCCTCTTCAAGCATTAAGTAGCCAGTTTGTCCAGGAGAATGTTGTGGGAAATGGTGTCAGAGGTGTCACTAAAGTCCAGGTAAACAACGTCCAAAGCTTTTCCCTCATCCACTAAGTGGATCACCTTGTCCTAGAAGGAGATCAGGTTAGTCAAGCAGGACCTGCTTTTCATGAAGCCGTGCTGACTGGGCCTGATCACATGGTTGTCCTGCATGTGCCTCATGATGGCACTCACGATGATCTGTTCCATAACCTTCTGAGGTTTAACCTTCTGAACCTTCAATGCACCACAGCTGGGGATCAAAAAAACAGGAAAAAGCAGGGATATCTTAAAGAAATTAAGGCTGATTTCTTTAGCCTTAGAAAATACCATATACAAACCACTCTTTAATCTGAATGAATTTTACTGCAGATCTACATCATCTCTGGCAGAGAACTGCTACCTGCTTGATTCTCAACTCACTGTATGTATGTGTACTCACTGATGCATATGTACTTTGTGTCACACTGTCACAGTAGCAAAACATCACTGATGTATTTTCAGGTTGTGGCCTCATACACACTTAATATTAACCCTCAGAAATGTTAGACATAGAATTTGCAAAAAAGAACTTTCTGAAGTGACTTGACACAAGGAAAGAAGAAAATCAGGTCTAGTTGTTAAAGTCCTTCTGCTCACAATCCTACTCTGTTTTTGCAATTCCTTTTATTTTAAATGTTAAGTATGTGTGTGCCTAATGGAAACAGGAAAACAAGTACTTTTTTTTTTTTAAATTAGCTTCTGGGAAAGAAGATTTCAAGTTAATTTGATCTGAGTAATAATAAAAATCATGACATTCAGAGGTCTCTTGATGAGACTTTACAGTAGATTAGAATTCACACTGGCTTGCTGTAAGATTAATATAATCAATGACCATTTCTCATTACTATATATTCATCACTCCTTTATTACTTTTCAACTTATACCATATTTATATAGGAATGATTTCTCTTCTAGCATACCGTTCAGTTGAAATATACTACACAGTTCATAGTTCACAGATGATCTATGCAGAAAAGAACTGAAAATCCCCTGAGAAGATTTCAAGTATTGAATATGTAATGTCATGTCAGGGTTTGACCTCTGCATTAACAATATCTGGGCCAGAAGAGTGGAAAATACACAGCTTTCAGTAGTGAATTCCTAAAACAGCTGCAGTTTGAGCTATTTCAGGGACTGCACAGTGGCTACAGTGCTGCATATATACCTAGGAAAAATATTTTTGTATTTGTAACTAGAAATACTTCAGGCAAAGAACTGAGTATGTTGCTGTACTGAAGCAGGCAGGCAGCATATTTTGTTTAATTGTGTGCTTATTATCCTTTCATTTCTTTACTGTATATTTGTTCAAAGAAGTCTGTATGTTCAGTATTAGAAGTGTGTTCAATACATTCCTTCCAATTCAAAGTAGAGGTTTCTTTCCAAGTTCTTATAGCACATTTGAATTTCTTTGAATATTTTTCATCCAATGTTATTTGAACAATCTGAATTAGAGCTCTGATGCTTTTACACTCTTGTGGTTTGAACAGATATTTGGGATAAAAAAAAAAATTACAGTGTATAATACATTAAACTAAACTATACTGTTTAGCAAAATTTTTCTACTACAGGGTATAAATAGTCATTCTACCTTAATTCACAAAGGGTAGAAATTGGCATTTTGAAGGAATTCTTTTTCTGGGGAAAAATTACAGTTCTGTTGACATTGCTTCAGACCAGAAAACTGTTGATACATTTGGAAATCTTATTTGAACTTAAATTATCATGACCAAGTTTTCAGACATGAATCCACACTTTGTACAGAATAAGGTTAAATATGATGTTTACTTCATAAATCTATTGTTTCAAGTGTGATATTAAAGTCTGAGTGTGAATTGCATTCTATTAAAATACAAAGGCTACATGGCCTTTGTCATTACGCCTTGCTGGTCCTAACATGACTATTCCAGTGGCTAAATTGGCACACACTTTCTAAATATTTACAAAGTCTACAGATTATTTTTTTTTTCAGAGAGGACCTTAATTTTTATTTTTAATTTAAATTAAATTAAACTAAAAATAAAAAAAAATTAAGGGAGGAAAAATGAAAGACAGCTTTGACAATAATGCATGTACATGCACGAAAGATAGCTCCTACTGAGAGAATATATATCATTACTGTTAATTTTCTCTGTCACTAAAAATGGAAGGACACATTTTAAATCAAAATGAGGATGATTTGGAGGGGAGGAGAATATCTTTTTCTGAGACTGATGTTGTCTGGAGCATGGTTGTCTGGAAACCAGGTCAAAGAATGATAATCATGGGCTAAAATTAGTGTTGTATGAAGATCAGGAAAAAATAGATTCTTCTAATTGTAACCATTTGGAATGTGTTTTTACTGGAATCACACTTAACATAGTAATGGAGGTATTTGATTTTTAAATTACTGAAGGACTTGCTATGTTTTTTTAACAAGATTGTACTGACACTGTTATAAAGATTCTATTAAAGAGAACAGTATGAAGTGAAATTTATCATTTGCTTTGACACTGTAGTGACTTTTTTGTATCTGTACACCCTTCCCTTATCTAAAACAGGCAACTTAGTTTCCTTCTAATTTTCCTCCTTTATCTGCATGTTAAGCTTTAAAAGTGAGAGAGAAACTCTATTTAAAGCAGAATTGGTGTCAAACTATTGCCAAGGGAAAACTTTCAACAAAGCAAATTTGCTTTTAAAACATTTTATTATTGTGTGTAATGGAAATATATATATCAAACATCTCAGCAATGTCCTGAATCAAAGAAAGGATTTTCAAAGAAACACTACTAAACTGAAATGCTACAGGATCCCGATATCTTCTGATTTGGGATTCTGGAGCAGTCATGATGACAATTTTTCTAGGTTTGTGGTCATGAACAAAGTACTGAAGTTTGGAGTCCTGGATCACTCTGATTTTGACTTGGAGTTGGATTTGGGGAGTACCTAGGTCATAAAGGGGCACAGCGCGTTCTGTGTTTCTGGAGCCTTATGGAGAATCTGTTGCCTAAAATCTCTGGAAATGTTAAGTTTTTGCAGTGCTCTTTGTACAGCAGGCCAGGCCTTATCAATATTGAGGAAACAGTAAATCTTAAAATCCCCAGGGGTGGTCTCCTTGAGCAGGAGTGACTTGAGAAGTAATTAATTAAGTTAAACCAATGAGAATGCCTGTTTCCCCAGATTTTCTACAGGTTTTTCTCCTGCCTCGAATTATTTTTATTTGATAAACTAAAAGTCTGGATTCAAATCAAATTTTAAAAAAAAGATGCCTTTTCATGGACTGGAACACTATCTTTCAACCAAGTCTATCCTCATGTATCTTCTGAAAAAAAACCCCACCTTGTAGGATCTGACCCAATTGCATAGACATCAACAGTACTTTTTAGGTGTCTTAAACAGGAACAGATTTGAGCCTTAAGTGGGCCATATTGCAAATTGATAAATATCATAAACTCCTTGGGGTTTCTTCTTTAAATTGATTAGTAGGATGATACTTTGAGAATAGCATCATGCATAATAGTGCACTTTTTCAAGGCTGAATTTGTTTTCTAACAAAATAATTAATGTCTTCAAAAAGGGGAAGCTCTAAACCCCTGTTTATATGCACTATAAGACAGTAAATTACTTCAGACAATATATTGTGTCTCCACAGTAGATAAATATTTGTCTCGCTTAGAGGAACGTGCATTCTCTCTTTTAAAATATTTTTATAGCTTGATCTCAGCGTCTTTAGATGCACTGTTGCTTTTGAAAGGAGTAAAAAAAGGAAGAGGGGGTTGTTTTCTTTGTTTGATGTTTGGGTTTACAAAATAAGGCCCTCTAATAAAAGTTTCTCTCTTTCTGTAGTGGTGTTAATTAACATAGCGAAACAGGTAAGTGGAAGGGAATTTTTTGTCTTTCAGAGAGTATGTGAAGCAAATCTGCATAAGCTGTATCACCAGTTGAACTTGTGACAGTTCATGGTAATGAATGTCTCTGCAGAACAACAGGTTGTATACTTCAGAGATAATCACAGCTGTGTAAGTTTCAATTTGTAGGAGCACACATGGTAATTAATGCTCCTGATAAGCATGAGAAGCTTAGTGCGTGTATAGAGTGTGTATTTATAAACAACTTTTTCTTGAAAAGGTTTTTAGACCCATTTATGGACTTTATCAGCACCTAAGTACATCAAATCATAAAATAGACTCAAAGAATTGTCTAGGTTGGAAGAGACGTTTCTGATCATCTAGTCCAGTTATCAACCTAGCACTGACAAGAACTGTCACTAAATAATATCTTTAAGCACTACATAGTGTAGACATACAGTCTGTATGATAGTCTGTAGACAATACTGATGGAGTGAAACTGTTTTTCACTTCAAAGTCTTTTCTACAGAGCATGTTTGTATTGTTTATTTCTGTAATTTTTTCCAACTACATTTAATTAACCCTGGAAAATTATCACTCTGGAAACTAAGTACTTAACAAACAATATGGTTCAGTGAAAGCCATTTGCTGAGTAGGTAAGAGAAAATAAAAATTATTGTGTTTGTTTGATATATTTTGCACTGATTTGATGATTAAAAAAACCAGATACCCACAGCAACTTAATTTCAGACAGTGAAACTTGTAAACCTGTGAAGCTCATAGGATTTCTGTGAGAATTGTGGTAATGCAACTGATTTCCAGCCTTCACCTAAGTAACAGCTGCCATCAAAGCATAATTTATCTACCTTTTTTAAAGCTGAAATTGTTGCTCCGCCACTACTACATATAATGTGCTTGATTTTGATACTAGTTCTGAGTATATCCTTTAATATTTTCCATCTGTTATAGCTAGGTGACAGGGATCAATCACATTTAAGCAAATTCAGTTTTCAACACTTACAAGGAAAAAGGTCCACTTTGTCCTCTGTGGAACGCAACAAATTTAGTTGCGTAATACTTCCTTTTTTTCTTTTTCCTTTTTTTTTTTTTTCCCCACACAGTTATTCCAACAGCTAATATTCTGGATTTTTCTATTAACTGTTTGCACTACTCAGCATTGTGCCATTTGAAGACTGTAATTCTTGTGCTTTCTTAACCCTAACCATTATTTTGTCCGTTTTCATGCATAGATAAGATCGAAGGGTTTAGGTTTTTTTCTTAAGGAAATGGAGTGTTACTTAAGGAATAGTTGAATAAAAGCCATGTATTTTGTATATAATTCAGTACATATTCGGGCACATCTCATTTGCTTCAGGAAGATTATTTCCATGGAGGCTGAAAATGTGCTAATTCCTTGAGGAGGAAGACACAAAACATAGCTTGTAAATCAAAATCTGCAAATGTAAACAGAAATCCTCTATCATGTTTATGGAGCAAAACAATAATAGAGTTTCAACTAATTTCCCTAAGAGCTCAGTCCTTTTGAAAAATGCTTTTCTAAAATTGTTACTAGCATTTAATACTAGGTTACATACTTTTTGGAAACTGGCTTTATGCACATCCTTTGCATGGCATGCTAAGCTGAATGTTTTGTTCAGAAATTTTTTTGTACAATTGCTCATTACTCTGTGAAACAGTATTAAATAAAAAGAAGATTTTTAATTCATCAGAGCATGCTAATGAGAGCTGCTTTATTACATTTCTGTGGAGTAAGTGTGCTAATTACTGCATAATGTGTTTGTACTGCAATGTGATTTCACTTCAGCTTGTTTGAAAGTTCAATTGTGCACAGTTGCCTGGGTTTTCATGATGGACAGATGATAGCATCTCCCTGCTCATCAAATATCCAGGAGGGACTTGCGGTGTATTTTAAATTGTTTACTTCAGTTCAGTCACAATAAAATGGACTGTACCATCATCAGCCCCTGTAACACCTAATGAATTGGTGCTGTGATATTACTTTGTGTTCCAATTGAGTGCTAGATGAGTGTGAGCTAGTGTCACAATTGTGAAACATTTATTATGCATATTAAATTAGAGTGCATTACTAATAATATTTCATCCATTATGTAGGGATCTCGAAGCCACTTTAAAAGTTTGGGATGTTCACTGTCATCAAGGCACTGAAGGGAAACTGAAAGGGACTGGAAACAACTGTTTTAATTTATGCAACAAAATCTGAAACTAAATCTAGGTATACTGAGTTCAGACACCTACTTCAAACACCAAACATATTTCCAATGTCTAAAAAATTCTGAACAGGCTATGTGCCGAGGATTATACTTGTTGTTAAACTGAGTCATCAGAGTTAGTCTAATAATAATAAAATGTTATGTGGAAGTATAATGGAAATAAAACTGTAATTAATGTTTCTTTACTATGGTGTGATTTAAATAATGGGGAATTCTTGTCTAGTCCAATACCCAGGTACAGTCAGGCTCCTGCAATCTATGCCAAGTCAGCTACGGAAACTGATGACAAAGCCTTTACCTCATGATAGTTAGCTAAAATGTTTTAGTTTAAATACCTACCACTGAGGATAAAGCAAGATATGTCACTTTTGATGGGAGGAGTTTTGTATGTTTGCACAAAAACTAACTTGGAGAATCATCATAACTCAATTGGCATTTGGAATTCATTCTGTCTTCAGGGGCCTGTTTTTTAAATCCTTAATTAAGTGGTCATTGAAAGGGTAGTGAGAGTTGTCTTTGGTTGACCAATTTAAGTGGAACTTCTGCTAAATATTTAGTTAGAATACATGGTCATACAGAGATGTTAACCTTCTTCTTGTTTCAATATCTTTTCTCAAATAACAGGATTCATCTGTCTGCTGAAGCATGGCTTTCCCCAAAAAGGTAACTGTAAGCATCATATTTAAGGTGAGCAACTGGTTGAAGGCAGTGCATAGAACTGTAAAACAAGTCAGATAAGGTGCAGGCACACGTCAGTCTATCATAAAACTTAAAAAATTTTACTAGAGAATCACTACAGAAATAATTACTGAAAAATATTGGATTGATACAGAATTACCTAGAAATTCAGCCAGTAAAGGTTAAATGAAAATTATAATCACTGTACATTCAGTATCTCATTTGACCTGGCATAACTATTGCAACAGACGGAAACTGAAAACTGTGGCTACGGTGCTAATGAACTATTATGCAGAAGTACTTTTCAGTCACAGAATAATTGAAGCATGAGTGTTATTTGCTAGTAGTATGCTCAGTCAGTAGGTATAAAGATAAATGAAGTTTCAGTAACTTTAGACCTATATATAGCATATGCTAAATAACCAGGATATCAGACTCAATTACTAGTGCAAGCATTTTTCAGTATATTTCAAATATATATCTCAAGTTCTTGTTGTGTCTCTAGCTCATTGCAGCACCACACTGGTGTGGTCTCACAGGTCTTTGTGAACTTTAGATACCCAACTGAATTGGAGAAATCCCTGGTGAGATAAGCAATAATGCTAAACTATTGCCACATCTTTGTTCCTTTGAATTTCTTAGTTTCTTGCTCTATGTAATTTTCAATAGCCATCACCTAGACTCATTTTTGGGACAAAACACTGATCTACTGTCAAGGTACAGGTGTCTAAGAAACAATTTGCTTAGCACCTTGGTTATGTAGAATAACTGAGATTACAGGATAAGCATCTGCAACTTTTTTATTTCCATGAGCTTTCTGGCAGAGGGTCTCTAAATTGATTGTCTCTGAAGCCAAAGTCAAGAAATGAGCACGGAAAAGACTAAGCTACTTATCAGTTTAGTAGCTTTTTAGATGTGAGGCAGGCAAAAGGACATATCTGCTGTCACAATATCATGCAGATAAGACCTTGATAACACCTGCCCATCTCCATCTAACTGGATTATTCTGATTTGCAGTGGACAAAATTTGCGCTTTTTTAACACATTCAGGGAGGAAATCAGAGGGTAGGAGAAACCTCTGAAGCAATTAATAACCTGATTTAAATATATAGAAAGAGATTTGATCAGCTATGGGATGAGCTAAACCATGGTTTCCTCATGCTGACAAACTAATACAGAAAGTAAGAAATATTGAAAACATTAGCCCTTTGGGGTAAAGGATGGTGGAAATAACACATCTGTGGTCCTGAGAAAATGCTTAGATGTTTATACTCAAGATGGAAACACTGTGCAAAAGGATGGAGCCATCACTCAGGGCTTGATGTATTTACAGGTGGGACACAAGTGTCCCAGACAAGTGTTTTCTGGGTCTGTGGTGCTGGTCTAAACTTGACCAGAGGGGTAGACCTTGGTTGGTGTGTCATACATGAGTGTGTGTGTTATAGAATATAAATTGCTATCCCATTTATTACATAATATTTAGATTTTATGTCAAGGACTGCTGGGGTCTGTTCTTATTGACACCCACCCAGAGTACTCTCTCATGCCACAAATGGAAATACTGAGCTGCACTGTGAAAACAGAAATTATTCTTATTGCTTTGGGTGTATTACAACTGCGTTGACATGTACATTGAATAATAAGAATGTACATTGAGTAACAGGGATGGAGAGGTTTCTCTTTAAATCTGAGTATTTAATATCAATTATATTCTTTGGGGACTGGTCATACATTGAAAGTGATGTGTAAATAATGCATTAACTCCTTTTATATCACTCATTGCAGTTCTAAAAATGACGTTAAATCACTTCTTAAATCTGCACAGAACTGGAAGATTTTTCTTGGATTTCAAATGTGAATTTCTTGCTCTGTTCTGAAGCTCATTTTGAAGTAAATATCCATCCATTAACCTGAACAAACCAGATTTGTTTCTGAGCTGCACCTTACCTCCAGAAAAGTTTAAGATTCTGCATTTAAATGAAACAATCAGTGTATGATTTTTATTCATCCAGCGTAACTATTGAGATGTAAATGAGAACTATCTCTATCTATTTGTGTGTCTGAGTTTCTTTTTTGCACATTCTAATTCATTAGGTTAAAAATAAATGACAGAATTCTGTTTGCTTCAGCATACTAGGCATATTAATTCACTTATTCTATAGCACTTACTGGTAAATAATGATTACTTTTCAATTGCATAGTAAGATATTCAAGTAGCTTTTAGCTACTAATGATCAGTCTTGAAAAGAGTTGAAACTGTGGTCAGTACAGTATATTCTTTCTAACCAACAGTTCAAGTATCATGAGTATGCACTTACATTTATTGAAATTCAGCTTTACTGAAAGCTGAAAGAAGTTGCAAGACCTGCTATATTTCTGTACCTTTTAAAATACTAGCTCTTTGTTCCTTTGTCCTGGGTATGTGTGACATTTTCTTTTTAAAGCTGAAACACGGGAAGGCAAATGTACTCTGTAGACCCTGTACTCGTCAAAGAACTGTCTTCTTTTTGTTGTTTATTCCGGAAAAGTTGCTTTGAAAGAAATCACTGTTGTGGAACCAATTAGGTTCTTTAAGTGGATCATTTCTCAGTCACTGGAATAATGAATTCCCATTTGCTCAAAGGGTTGCATTCACCCCTTCAGTGGCAAAACAAACAGGAATTCATGCCACAGCTAGGCAACCAGAATTATTTATGCATTCTTTTCAGAATATTTTTTTTTATCTTTATTGGAATTCACTATAGAGATTATTGTTTAATGAAGGGGAAGTTCAATTGGAGCCAAACGAAAAGGCACAAGCTTTTGACGCCAGAGTATATTTTTCAGAAGTGTCTTATTTGTCAGGCTGTTGCAAATTTGCCTTTTGGATGGTGTTGGGTTTTTTTGAGAGGTGTGAGTTGTGTTGTTGTGGGTGGATTTTTTTTTAGTTAAAATGCAATTAAAACACTTATTTTCTGGCTTTTGACATTCTTTTAACATTTTCTAGACAGATAAATATGAAAGTCTGTTCTTTAAACCCAATAAAGTATAATTTAAAGGTGTTCACAGGATGAACCACCACTGTGGTCCTCAAACCTTTCTTCTTTTTCCCATTATAGCTCTGGTAAGAACGTAATTGTCTACTATATCTGCTTAAAGTTATCAGGAAAAAAACACCTGGTGGCTATGTTGGGGCTAATTGGCTCATAACCAGACTTCTGTAAATCAAATTTATGCCTGGGTTGCATCATCTGTCCATCTGCAATAGCTATCTAAATGCTAAAATTAAAATGTAATTGTAGTATTTGCTTCTTTTCAGCTAGTTATTTAAACATATCATTTTTGAGTCAGAGTTCAGAGAACATTCAGTTAACAGCAAGATCACTTTATAACATTAGTGTCTTTTGCATCTACCTTGTAGCAGAATATCCCATTAAATTCAGTTGAGTAGCTACAGAAATACAGCAAATTATATTTGTTTTCTAATAAAGGTCAGTTTAATTTTAAAAATCATTAAGAATATGTTTCTGTATATGCTTTTGTATTGTTTGATATTGTGTTTCACTCGTTTTAATTTAGGGATTTATTTAGATCATTGTAACAAATCAAGGTCATAAGGGCTTTTGTCCCATTTTTTAGATAGCCTTTTGGGATACAGCTGTCCTTACTATACTATAAATAAATTAACTAAGCACCAAAAGTAGAATGGAAGCATGGTTTGTAATTTATAGAACCCATACAGGAAAACTCGTAAACTCTAAATATAATAATGTCGTTTAAATTTTAAAATTAATTCACCTGCAAATTACCTACCAATATTCTGCAGAAACTAAAGAAAGAAATTAAAGTTAAGGAGCTACAGAAAGAGTAAGTAAGGTTTTAACTCCTCTGCTGTTCTTCTTCAAGAAACGATTGCCCCTTTAGCAAACACTTTTAGAAACTAGACACTAGAGGAAAGGATCTTGTACAGATAACTCTGCACACTTTGTCATAGAATCATAGAATGGTTAGAGTTGGAAGTGGAAGACACCTTCCACCAGACCAGGTTGCTCAAACGCCTTGAACACCTCCAGGGATGGAGCAGCCACGGCTTCTCTGGGCAACCTGTTCCAGTGTCTCGCCACCTCACAGCAAAGAATTTCTTTCTTCATTTCATGGGAAAACATAATTCTCTTGCAAGGTTTGTTGGGTTTTTTTAAGAAAATATTTTAACATTTTAAAAGTAAATTCCATGTGTCAGGAAAGAGTAAATTTATTTTTTCCTCGTTGCCTAGAAGACAGTGAGCTTACCTGAGCTTTGATAGTCCAATTACATTCCTCGACCCTAAAGAAAACTGTATTTCCCTCTTGTATTTGATGACACAGAATTTGCTTCCTCTGATTTCTGTCCGTAAGGCTGTGGCAACTGCAGTTTCCTCATTCAGGAGTTTATGACAGTGACTTGACAAAGTGCATGTGAGATACTGTCATCCTTTATCATTTTCCTTCATTGCTTCCAACTCGGTGAACTATTTTACCAAAGTCATTAACAATGTTAATCAATTTCATGTAGTGGAGGCCCATTTGCCAATTACATCTTTTACTTCCTCTGCATTTGTTCCCCATCACTTCTTTGTCAAATAACCCCTTGCTTTAGAGAGAAGTAATTGTTTTCTCAGTACCTGTTATTCAGCACCAATCAATGAAGGCCTTCTGCCCTGCACTCTTGATGAAGCATTAGTTTCCTATAGGAAAAAAATGGGTTTGCTTTCTTTTAATGTTTTCAGAATTTATTAGTGGGACTGAACTAGGTTAATAAGAGTATGTTATGCATCGGAACAGTCCCAATTTAACCCCCCACAGTGTTTGATGGAATAGAGCCGTTCCCCATGTACTCGACCACTGTGAATCTCCATGTACATAGTTTTTCAACTTCATTTATCTTTTGGCCTGTGTTAGCACCTTTTTCTTATGACAGGAAAGAATTATACCAACTGTGAACTGGTGTATACCGCCAATGATAAATTTGTACAATCCAAGTCAAGAAACAGGCTTTGTTCTCTAACTTCTACAGATTAAAACTAAGCAGGCTCTGTTCATCAAACAAATATGAGATAAATTTCTCTCAGAAGAATTATTCATTGTTTTTCTCCAGCCATATGACTGGAGAAGTCTCCCTGACTCTAGCAGTTCCTCCCATGTCAGTGAGAAAACAACGCAGAAAAATCCCTCTTTAACACTGCACAGTACATTGGGCATCTTTGTCATGTCATCGCTATATATATCATAAAATTGCAACAAAAGGAAATTTGTCTGTATGGTTTCTCTTGTTTCTAACTGTATTTTTTTGTTGTTTGGTGGGAAAATGTTGAAGGACTGTCAGAAAATGTGCTCACGTGTTTCATAAATAGTGTAAAACATAGCAGCCATGTGACTGCCAGGGATTTTAATGGGACTTGAAAGGCTGAAATAGTCTCCTTCAAGCAGGTATAAAATCAGTTACTGGAGAAAAAAAATCAATTGTTGAGGAACAATCTAATCTACTGCTTACTTTTCAGCAATTTTGGTAAACTATATTATTTTATTAAATTACAGGTGAAGACAAAAAGTGATTACTTTGACATAGTGTTACTATATGAGACAAATATTTTTGAAGTCTTTTTTCTGAATTTATTTTTTTTTGTTACTCGGTAGTTTTCATTTTGCTTTACAAGAAAAACTTAATTCTTACAGAAATATATACGTGGCAGAGAAAGACCAGAGGCACAACCCTGTGAGGGTGGTGAGACACTGGGACATGCCCCATCCCTGGAGGGGTTCAAGGCCAGGCTGGATGGGGCTTTGAGCAACCCGCTCTAATGGAAGGTGTCCCTGCCCATGGCAAGGGGGTTGGAACTCGATGATCTTTAAGGTCCTTTCCAACTCAAACAATTCTATGATTCTAAGTGTAGTTCACCACAAGAATTTGTTTTCTTTTCTTTCTTAGGCAAACATGAAATCAAGGAAAGAAAATCATCAGCCTCTTTGATCAACATCTAGGTAAGGAATCATATCAATGTATTTTAAAACCTATTTGAGAACAAAGTAACTGGTGACTTCCAAGAAGAAGCTGTGGCAAAGTTTTTTTGTTGAAATGTTGTGATGAATCTCAAAACTATTCAAAAGTGGGGAGGATGCATGTGAAAAGCTGATAAATACCAAGATTTAGTATCCCATGGTAATTAGCAACATATTTAACGATAGTGAGAGAGCAACTACAACTTTATATAGAATTTAATATGCTCCCATCCCCTTTGTAGGCTATTACCAGGAGCTCTCATTATCTTTCTGATATATATAATAAACAAATCTTTTATTATAATGTCCATATGGTTTCAAGAAAAATCAGTATCAGAATAAAAATTACCAAAAAAAAAGAATCAGGAAGAATTATACAGAGAGTTAATGTTCACATTATATTAGTTCATGTCTGTATTTGTATGTTAAATTTTGGAAAAAATGATTTCTCATTTCTTATGAAAATCTTAAAAAAATTCTGCCATGTTATTCAAACCACTCTTGTGAAAAGTGAAGCAGTTAGGGAAATCTAGGTACATATTTTACTTAAGAAGGAAAAAGAAAAGAAATTATCAACCAGCAAAATTTGAAAACATTAATCTGAGTGACAATCTAGAATCCACTGTTGGTACTTTGCCTCACTGTGGTTGTCTATGTAGAAGCATTATCAATTCTTTTCACCATGCTAAAACTGAAATGGATTTCCCCCTTTTTTTCTTTTTTCTGACATGAAAAAAAGTTTTTGAAATATGAGCTACACATCTGTAGACTGGTCATGAATACTTCTGACTACAAAGATACTTGAAGACTGTAATGGGTCTTTTTGATTACATCTCAGTTCTCTTACAGGGATTGGTTAGAGAAAAGCGTAAATGAAATATACAGCCTAGCTGGAGGTTCTTCTTACAGCACTTGATTTGGTGATTTTTATTCTTTTCTGTATGTATTTATAATCTTGTTGGCTTTCTAAAAGCAGAAGTAGGATATCTAAAAAAAAGAGGGAAAAAGCCTCCAACACAAAAACATATTGAGTTTATGAGTACTGCCTAGGATATTCATGTCTGAATTTCAAGATGAAACCTACGTAGCACATAGAGCTACAGGAAAAAAATGGTTTGAAATAACATATTAAATCCATTTATTATTCAAACTAATATTAGGCTTTAAAGGTCTGCTGTGTGAAGTGAAGTTGCTACCAAATGAGTAAACAACTGTATTCAAGCTTCGTTACCCAAACTTGTTGGGAGTTCAGTACAGCCTATTTCTGAAGGACAGGATTGACTCTTTATATTTATTTCTTGACAGAAATGCAATAACTGAAATTATTAATGATGGCTTTCCCTGCATGTGCATGTTCACCAGGAGCAGACAATAATTTGCCAGTGGCAAAACTCAAATTATTTTGTTGGAATAATTTATGTACCATCTATTATCCATCACAGCAAATTACATTGACAACAAGAATAAAATAGATCTTGGAAGTGTAAAGATAATTTGGTACAATAATATGTTTATTTGGACCTTAGTTTCAATTATATTATCAAACAAAAAGCCTTAATGAGTATGAACATTTCTAGAAGATTCCTTTTATATTTTTTAAGATTTTTTATTGCATGAGTATTAATGTTCCTGTAGAGACCTGACCCAAACTGTATTGAAGTCAATTTAGGCACATTTTTACTTTTTTTTTTTTTTTTTGTCCAAGCCCTAAAAGAAAATTTAATGAGGGAATGAAAACCTGTTTTCCCTCATTTTTTTTTCTTTTCCCTGAAATGTTTTGCTGTATCTCATTTTTGTTACTTTCCCTCCTACATATTTGAATTTTTTAATAATGAAGATTATGGGTCTATTAGGAGTACAATTATATCTGTCACAATGCATTTGCAGACAAGTAAACCGGAGAGGAAATGCATGGAATAGTTTGTGACTTGATAACAAAATCATATTACTTAAGTCTAGAAGACATGGACTATAGGTTAGATTATTTATAACTTAGTTTACAGTAATCTGTAGCTTTTCAGTGGATTTAAAGAGTCACAAAACAGAAGATATAAAATATCTTTCTAGATAGTTGTCATAAAACAAAGTGAATGACATTTCACAGTCCTTTTAACATATTATAGAAAGTCGGTATTTTGGAAGTTTTAGAACATAAGTTTAAAGCCGTATTTCTTCCCTATTAGCATATTACGTAAAAAATGCTAAAAAAAAAAAAAAAAGGGTATAAATAGAATTTTATATTTGAAAATAGTAGAATAAAAATATGTGCTAAAGAAAAAATCCTACTGCATATCCAAACAGCAGGAATGAAATTGTGTTTTTTTCAACATAAAATACGTATTTCGTAATTATACAAACAATGCAGACTATTCTGGAAGAGCTAATAAATACAGGATACTGTAAGGTCACGTTAAAAGAGTACTTTTACTGTGGTAGCAATAAGGTAATGGGAAAACTAGAAAACAGTAATATGTGACATCACATATAAATTAGTCCTAATCCTTTTAAATCTTCTTAATGAGCTAAAATTATCTTTTTGATAATGGGAGGCTAAGTTTCAGTCAGAATTATAAAGCTTGAATAAGTGACTTCCTTGCTGGCTACTAGAATACGGACAAATCTTATCTTTCTCATTCTTTAAAAGTGTTTGTGGAGAAGAAGTTGAAGTATTAGCTTTCTATAGTAAAAATCATTAAAAGAACTTCAAACATTTTGGGTTTAAATTCTTGTTTAATTGATCACTTAAGTCCAATGATAAGTTTTATAGGGAAGGGAATTGAAATATTTCTTTGTTGGTCTGTACTGTTCAGAAGATTGAAAGGAGTAAGTGGACAAATGTTGGATCTTTGAAAACTGCCTGGAAGCATGGTCACACTCTTTTCATTGTTATAGTTGTGTAGTTAAACTCTTAAATTTCTGTGGAGATGTAGATGAAAAGATTTATTGTGGAAACTGCTTAAATGTGGCTCAAAGAAAAAATAGAAAATATGCAACTTTTAATCACGAGAAATACATAGAAACAAAGTACTAAAGATATTAAATCACAAACTCTGTATTCCTTTTCTCAAGACTTGATTTGGGAAAAAGAAATTAAAAAAAATTAAAAGGTGACTGTGGGAGCTGGTTTCCCTCTCTTGAGGTGAAGCTACTGAAACCTGATGGCTGACACTGAACTGACAATTAGGGATTCCTCGCATCTGTGGATTGTAGAAGCTTAGGCTTAGCTTTCAGTTTTCACTGTTATTGTGAAGCCACGCATCAAATTGGTAGCATAGACTTTAAAAATGTGGTATTTGCTTTGGCAGAGCATTTGCAGATTTTCTAGTCAATGGTGCCACTGGGTCTGACTGTTACAGGGAACAGGTCACCTTTGATACTATTGTAGCCTGTTCTTTTTAATGGGAAGTAACAGAGCTATAACATTGCTGAGTATCTTCCATTATTAATAATGTTTTTTAAAATATGCATTAAACAGTAAAAGGTACCTGTAACTGCCTCTCTATATGTGTGATGTTGTTACCACAGGATAGGATGAATATCATAAATTGGACTTGACTTACAGCAACATAAAGATCACATCATTAGCTGCACCAATGTTTCATGAGAAAGTAATTTGTGCATTACAGGTGATGAGGAATGATTTAGTGTTCAGTACTGGACGTGTCCCTTTGCATCACCTTTCCAGCATGCGATATAACTATAAATCCAAATCTTTTCTTCATTTCTTCAGTAATCTCGCAGAAATGTCAAAATTCATACCACAAAACAACTTGTGTGGAATATACCCCATAGCTTTTTGATAACATGGAAGGATTGCAATATGGTCTTCAAGTGTTACAGAAATTGTTATGAAAGCTCATACAGCAGTAATTCCACCTGGCTTCCCCGTAGATTTGAAGTATGCATATACCCATTTACAAGGATGTCTTCCAGGAGTGACATTCCCTAATATGAGAAAAGCATTCCCATTTGACAGGGCAGTGAAGGAAAGCATCTTCCTTCAGTGAAAACATCTACATATGGACCAGGAGGGCATAATCACATCCTAGAAATTGATCTTTGCTCATGCCCAGTTTCACTCATACTTAGGTTTATTTGTTTCAACCTCCGTAGGTGGCATTATTGACTACAGTCAAACTATTCAGAGGAAAGTGCCTTACACATACAACACTTTTCATATCAAAGTGATCATAAAGCTCACACACATGTTGTGGTGCAGGAGGCTATAAAAATGTGGTTTTTTGACATTGACATTGACATTTTTTGACATTTGACATTTGACATAAAAATGTCATCCTTTGGACAATGAATGTGTAGTCCCAAAGCTGTGTTCTTAAACAATCAAATAAATTTTAGGAGGTAGGCGTCCTCTCTTAAAATAGCATTCTCCTTCAGCTTTCTTTTCTACCACTTCTTCTTCCACATGGTGCTTCAATTCTAAGTCCAGACAGAAACAGCCTTCAGATGTGTTCCAGTTTCTTGAAAACACTCCATATTATAAGAAATATAAATCTGCTCTGCAACTTGTTTTTTGATCACAGGTTACAAACAAGGTTGGTGGTTTATGTTGTAAATCTACTCATAACACAGTCAGTACTTCCAGCTTTTAAAATAGTGATGCTTTTCCATGTAGGCCTTTCAAATCTTGCATAAAATCATAGCCAATCAATTTATTCTTTATTAGCCAAGGCTATTTGTACATCTCATATTTATACATATATGTGGTGGTGTTTCCTGGTGGTAAGGACGAGGGTGGCCACTCAGAGGGAACTCTGCTGTGGCTGGGATGCTGACAAAATGGGGATCACACATTGCTTTCCTGACCTATGAATATCACAAATTTTGTTTTCATTATGTTGCACCAAATGCAAAGACATCTTTTTTTGCTGTTCATCCTGCGTCTGAACTGGCTCTTCCTCACTTGTCTAGTGATAGTTGCTATGCTGAGTACAGATAAGGAAAAAACCCACAATACTGTTACTGTAATAATAAATCTAAGAGCTAAAATCCAATCTTCACTCTTGCATGGTATTTTATGATATTGCCTTTCTGTCTCCTTGATGAATAAGCCACCAGAAATCTCAAAAGAATAGTATGTTTCAGACTTTTTTTTTTTCCCTCACAGAACCCTAGATTTTCAAAATATGCTGAAATAAAACTTATATTCATCTTCTGGAAAGATATTTCTTTTTAACTAATGTTGCCAATTATCTGAAACCATAATGTAAGAGGCAACAGGACATTAAAGATTAATAGAGACGTATTTCTGAGGGCAAATAGAATAAAAAAAAATAATCGCATTGGAATAACTTCTGTGAACTTAATTCCAGATTTTTAGCTTTTTCTCTGGGCATATTAAAAAGGGGTTTCTGTCATGTTGGCAGTCACATGTAAAAACCAAGTGGGTTTTATAGTTCTTACTAAGCTTCTATTACAGTTCCAGTGTTAAATCGTATATTATCAGTAGGTTTCGCCTACAGTTGCTGAGACAAGTCTTAACAGGGACTCTTGATGCTAATGCATGAGACATTATCTAAAGGCCTAAACAAAGCTGAAAAATCAGTACTGTGAAATCACTATTTTGCAACCAGCATTTAGTATTTGCTGAGGGGGATCTGATCAATGCCTATAAATACTTAAAGGGAGGGCTGGTCTTTCTTCAGTGGTGCCCAGGGACAGGACAAGAGGTAACAGGCACAAACTTGATTATAAGAGGTTCCATCTAAACATGAGGAGGAACTTCTTTGAGGGTGACAGAACAGGCAGTCCAGGGAGGTGGTGGAGTCTCTGGAAACATTCAAAACCCACCTGGATGTGATCCTGCGTAACCTGCTCTGGGTGGACCAGCTCTGGCAGGGGGGTTGGACTATATGATCTCCAGAAGTCCCTTCCAACCCCAGTTGAAGTCAAAAGTTATAGAGGACAGAGGTTATCTACAGATAATCTAAGGTGGGGTGTATAACTGAGTGAGAAATGTCAAGTACTTCTACTCAGAAGTAAAAAAAATATTAAAGCCAACTGATTTGTACCCAAGCAATTTATATACTGTACATGCTCTTAGTCATTATCAGTGCAAAGTTATTTAGCACAGGTGTTTATGGAATTGTGATATGTGATACATTACAAAAATTATATCATGGGCATTTGTATGGGATTACCCAGACAAACTGATGCAGGGACTTGTCATCTGACTCAGCTTTGTCTCCACCTTGCCTTGTCTACGCAGAGATAACCTGGGGGGAGCTGCAATAAATGGCTCAGCCCGGGGTTGTTTCAAGATTGCATCACAATAAGAACTGAAACCCAAATGAGCCTTAACGAACTCGCTTAACAAACAAAATGCCCTCAGTCCCATTGTTCCACTATTCCCTTGACCTTGAGTGCTAGACATAATTAGTAACAGAAACTTAGGAGCCATCACACCACCAGAGACAAATATCCCAGATAGTGTAATCCATCAGGCATTATCCTGCACCCCCATCGAACCAGGAAATATAAACTGTAAGGTTTGGGGAGAAAAATGGGGAATCTTCCAGCGATACAGCTGGCCTACTTCCTGGCTTGGGAAGAATGGCCCGAGACCTGCCTGGCAGAAAAGGACCTGGGGGTGTTGCTCAACCGTCGGATGAACTTGAGCCAGCAGTGTGCCCAGGTGGCCAAGAAAGCCAACAGCATCCTGGCCTGTATCAGGAACAGTGTGGTGAGTAGGACCTGAGAGGTGATGGTCCTCCTGCACTTGGCACTGGTGAGACCCCACCTCGAGGGCTGTGTCCAGTTTTAGACCCTCTACCACAAGAAAGACATTGAGGTGCTGGAGCAGGTCCAGAGAGAGGCAACAAAGCTGGTGAGGGGTCTGGAGCACAAGCCTTGTGAGGGAGCTGGGGTTATTCAGTCTGGGGAAGAGGAGACTGAGGGGACACCTTCTCACTCTCTGCAACTCCCTGAAAGGAGGCTGTAGAGAGGCAGGGGTTGGTCTCTTCTCCCAGGTCACAGATGATAGGACAAGGGGTAATGGCTACAAGTGCTTTTTTTTTTTTTTTTTTTTCATTGGTTGGACTAGATCATCTTAAAAGGTCCCTTTCAACCTAGGTGATCCTGTGATTCTGTGGAGATTCGTCCCACCCCCTTGTCCAGGACGCTGTACGAGGGATTGAGCAACTTTACCTGAGAGAGAGGGTAAGTGATTAAGAAACATATGTATGGTATACAGCATGCTTTTAAGATCATGATTAGTGCACTCTTTTAAGCTAATACTAAGTGCCCTCGTGATTTGCATTGTTACTTTTCAGGATCACTTTCAGGTTGTTAATAGTGTATTCCAGGAATTGCTCTTAAATTGCAATACTGTAATTGCCATTGTACACATAGAACCTGCAGTAGTGGTGTATTGGACCTGTGAGTGAAATCCAAATTATTTGTTAATTTGAACCTGTCAGTGAGGTCCTTTTTCCCTTTCGTCACAGTATGAAACATTTCTGCTTTTATGTTTGAATACTCTGTTTTCAATATACACAGTTATGGTATTAAGCATGTACTATAACATACCTGTGTAAGGAGACCTGCTGATGGGTTTTCAAGGCACATATTTCCTCATTTCTTTGGTTGCTGTATTGCCGGATTTTGTAAGAGACAATTTTTATACACTGAGTTTGAGCCAAGATGTTCCTCAGGATATTGAAGTGTTAGCAGTGTTCCCTAAATGTGGTTTTACAAACATGCAGATGAAAACAATACAGATGTAAATGACTGAAAATCTTGTAATTCTAATTCCATAATACTTTAATCACTCGATTCAGATGCTTGTGGTACATTAAAAAATACAAAAGAAGTGCAATTATTTCCAAATATATATTATTCCAAAAAGTCTTTCAGGTTTTTGGGCACACCGGGTTTGATCTACTTTATGAAAATATCTGAAAAATCTTACCTTAATAAAAAGCCGTGAACTGAATGATTAATACCTACTATTACATATTGGTGATGAGGCAATACAGAGAATTGTGTTGCAGTCAAATGGTTGTGCATGTAGCTGGCATGGCTGAGGGTGATAAGAATGGCTGAGTTTAGTGCCAGAGGTCCTGTGCTGACATCAAATATATGATATTTTCCATAGTTCAGTGAGTAGGACCTATATTGAGCAGGAGGATCTTAGTTCTGTCTTAACAGCCTCCATAATGATATATTCACAAACATAAAGTTGTGAATATGTGTCTGTTTATCATATGCTTAACTACCCAAAGCAAAAAAGCCCAGGTGCTGCATGCTCTTCATTACCACAGCAGAAATCTCTACCATTTCTAAGTGGCACATTGTTGAATTTTGATAGGCTTTGTTTCGCTGGCACAAACTGCAGGCTGTATAAATCCCAATGGCCTCAAAATCCTTCATTAATTTCGCAAGCATTAGAATAGTTCATTTTCATACAGAATATATGTCTTGTGGAAAAGATCCTTCAGCACTTCAGTGGTTATGTTCTTGTTTTTTCCAGCTGATGATGAGACGGACGTTACTGAAAAGGCAAGTTAATTAGCTTTAGCTGTCTGCTGTAAGAGAAGAAATTTAACCTTTAATATTAGTTCTGTTGATTTTCTATAAATGCCTTTTAAGAGCTATCCAGAAGAAGAAGAGAAAACTGAGTTGCTAATGTTGTCTACTCAGGTGCTCACCCAGGTAAGGGAAGAACTCTCTAGGCTGTAACACTGTGTTTCTCCACACATATAATCCTTTAGAAGCCATGCTACTGGAGGGAAGAGTTCA